>SNQJ01S0153850.1:0-22693 GCA_010110895.2 Picea sitchensis
TATCAAATTTTTATTTGTTGATTCTGCTAGACCATTTCCTTGGGGGTAATAGCTGGCATAATACTTTAGTTTGATCCCTTTTTCTAAAGAAAAAACATTCATATCGAGGGATGAGAAGTAAGAAGCATTATCAAAGACCAAACATTCAGGAATGCCGAATCTAGTAATGATATTTAAGTTAAGGAAATATATTACCTAATTAGTGTTTACTACTTTCAGTGGTGCAAGCTCGGACCATCTAGTAAAATAATCCGTTGTTGTAATGATGTATTTATGCTGCTATGAGTAAGTGGGGTTAATTGTCCCTATGATGTCAAGACCCCACTGCTGAAAAGGTGAATCCACTGAAACATGCTGCAAAGGGAATGCTTCCTTTTTTACTCGTACAACAGCCTTTTGGCAGATTATGCAATTACGACATAATGCATTGGCATATTTGAACAATGTGGGCCAGTAATACCTAGATCTTAATACTTTGTGAGATGTGGTGTCTCCACCGAAATTCCCACTAGCCTCACCTGCATGAAGTTCAGATAGTACTTTCTCTGCTTCATCCCTTTCCAAACAACGCATGAGAACACTATCAAAATTCTTTCGGAATAATACGTCATTTATCAACTGAAAAGGTGCAGATTTTAGTCTTAATGCTCTTCTCTTCTTTGGGTCAATATGGTGAGGAGAAGAACCATGTATTAAATAAAACTTAATATCATCACACACAGAATTAGAAAAAACTTGTGTACAACTAATTTTTTTTCTGTCATGCTGGTTTACAGTTGAGGAATTGATTTGACTTTCTTGTTCTTTAACTGAATCAACAACTAGTTTACATAGGCCTTGACCTTTGACAATTTGTTCAGGGGTTATTTCGAGGTCATACTCTTGTAATGATGTCATACAATTTTCCCTTTTTTCACCCAATTCCTTTTATACTAACAAGTTTCTAACAACGGGATAAGGAACAATGACTTTAGTTCTGGATTTCAACAAATATGATCGAAAGGTTTTCACTGCTTTAAAAACCACATAAGCCTATTGATCTACAACTGGGTAGTTCAGTTCATCTCCCTTGAAAGCTGAGCTCATGAAGGCAATGGGTACTTCGTTGTTCTCAACACTCTTCTGTGTTAGGACATAGGCATAAGATCGGTCATAGGCGAAAGTCTAAAGAGTGAAATCTTGTGATAAATCAAGACTCATCAAGGAAGGATCTTCAATTATCGATTTTTTGATAGATTCAAAAGCTTAACTTTCTTGGGGTCCCCAACGGTACTGAATATCCTTTTTAATTAAATTTTGCAAGGGCCTTACCATTCTGAGAAACTTGGGACAAACCTTCTGACAAAGTTAATCTTGCCTAAAAATGATTGCATGGCTTTCTTGGAAGAGGGAGGGGAGAGTTTAGCAATATCTTGGGTTCTTTCAGGATCGATAATCATTCCATCTTTGGACACTATGAACCCAAGTAATTTTCCTTGCTCAACTGCAAATACTGATTTCTTAGGGTTAAGAGATATGCCATACTTGCGACATCGTTCTAGTACAGCCCTAAGGTGAGACAAGTGATCCTTATTGTTTTTAGAAAAAATGGTTACATCATTAAGATAGACCACTACTGATTGATTTAGGAGGCCATGAAAAGAAATGTCCATTGCTCTCTGGCCCCGACATTTATAAGCCCAAAAGGCATCTTCCTGTAGGCATAAGTTCCCCATGGGGTACGAAAAGTGGTTTTGAGTTGATCCGAGGGAGACATGAGGACTTGGTTGTATCTCAAAAAACCATCTAACAAAGACAGTCTTTCGAAATTGGAAACTTGTTGGAGAATTTGTTCCATTGGAGGAAGGTGATAATTATCTTTGTTTGAATCTCAGTTCAAGTTAGGAAAATTGACACAGAGTTGAATTTCACCACTTTTCTTCCTTACAGGAACTAGATTAGACACCCATTGTGTGTGTCTTACTAGGAAGATTATCTTTGCATTCAATAATTTATTTAGTTCTTTCTTGATAGTGGGTTCCAACTTAGGGTGCATCTTTCTCAGCTTCTGCTGAAAAGGTTGAGTCTGGGGTTTCATGGGGATGACATGTTGTATGATATTAGGATCAAATGTTTTCAGATCATCATATGTCCAGGCGAAAACGTCTTTGAATTCTTTAAATAATTTTATAAAAGCAGGTCGTTCTTGCTTGGAACATCATTTTCCCAAATTAATGTTTTGGGGATTTTCTTTAGTCCCTAAGTTGACTGTTTCATAAACTAGAGAAGAGATATTTGTTTTACAATTTACTAACCCTCTAAACTTATCATGTAAGTCATAAAAATTTTCTAGTCTTACCACGGATTTAGGAATAGAGTTTACCAGATCAGATGTCGATTCAGGAGGTCTATGATCTGATATTAAAGTGAAGTTACATATATTTTCATCGTGAGTGCCTTCATCGATAATTGCACCTTGGAAAGTGTCCTCCATATGAAATAAGTTAATGATTTTCTGATCATTGTCGAAAAATATCCAATTGGTGATGTTTTCTGGGATCGATGGCCTGAACAATAATTTAATCGAAAATGCATTTAGAGAGAGACCTTTTGCGGGAAAATTTTTAGAAGCGACGTTAGCCAAAAGGTCAGCCTTAGAATTACTTAATCTAGGAATGGAATTGATGTTAAATGTTAAATTTTTTTGTATCAAACTCCATACCTCGGTTTGGTAACTTCTCATATGTGGTGACAAGCAGTGTATGGAGTTTCTTACTTGTCTGAACACTATCTCCGAATCACCGAACAAAATTAAATTTCTTACATCCATATCCAAATATTTCTTAAGCCCTTGTAGAAGTGCTTCATATTTGGTAGTTTTATTAGTGCATTCGAACTCTAATCGACAGGAAATGAAAGTTTTATTACCTGTCGGGTCGATGGGTACACATCCTGCACCAACTCCTTCTTTGGATTTGGATCCATTGAAGTAAAGTGACCATATCTGAGCTTCGTTGGTAGTGTTTGGCACATTTGGCAAAGTTGCTGACTGAGTACAGGTCATGAGCTCTAATTGTTGCTTCGGATCGGTGATGGGGGAAGTTTCAGCCATGAAGTTACCAAAGAAGGTGTTCATTCCCTGCATTTCAAGTGAATTAGTAGCTACGGTAAAAGGTTTGTTTGGGTCATTCAGATCTGTCGCGGTATGCTTCAGATAGTGTTCATGGTTTATCCTAATCTTATTTGGCTACCCATTTTCTGGTAACCACAAATGAGACCAATCTATGGCAAAGTACCCATGCAGCTGTTCGAACCAGTCCCTGCTTAAGAAAAAACCATAGACTTCAGGGATGTCAACAACAATGATGTCAATAATTTGGTGAACCTTAGGATTAGAAGATAACCTAACCAAAACATTCTTAAGTTCATCGTTTACCTTAACGTTCGTCCGATCGAGCTAAATGATTTTAAGACTAGAATGATGAACTTCTGCGTTAATTTTTTGGCAAACAGATAAAGGCATAACATTTGATGATGCGCCAGAATCCACCATGCAATTATGTACATTTCTATTAAAAATTTCAAAAGTTAATAAGAAAGGTGAGACATTTTTGCGAGTATTAACAACCGAATCCTGTTGATTTTTTGTCGCTGTCCTAGATTTTTTTTTATCTACATTTGATATAGTTTTTTTTCAGTCAAGTCCCTTTTGCCTGGAGGTTCGGATGTCGTTTTAGTAGGGATATTTTGGGCTGTTTTAGAACTGATTTATGCATTTTTCTTTTTGTTAAGATCGTTGTTCTTACTTTTTTCTGCAATATTTTGAAGCATTTTCTGCAGAATAAGAGGAAATTTCAAAAGCTCGTAAACATAAATATTATCCCACAATTACTTTATATCTTCAATCAAGTCATATTCTAAAAATGGGGCTTCTAAACTCTATTTTATTTCAGCCTGTTTTGATTGTTTTGAAGGCACATTATTACTCATTTCGGAATACGGTTTTCTCCGTGCTTTGCTTCTCGTGTTGTAAGGGTGAATAGTTTCAAAATTTGCTTGAAAGATACTGTCAGAAAAATGTCCAAGGATATTGGGAGATGACTCCTCTTCTTTAGCTACTTCTTATTCAACTATGTCTTCAAAACTTTCAGGGGGAACATAGTTATCATGTGCTTCAAGGATAGTTTGCAGAGCGTATTGTAAGCTTTCAAAATTAATACCTTTAGGGGTAGGATTTAGCCGGTTGGGGGGAAAAGGTTTTCTAAAAGGAGGTTTAAAACTTCCTTTGCTTGAGGATGCTTCTTCGGCCGATCTCTTCAAGTCTACATCTTGATTCGATAATATTTGGACAACCTTTTGCAAACTTTCTAAGTCTATAGTTTCTGGTTGGATTTTGGGTTGGAGAGGCCTTGCAAGGATTTTGATTTTCATTTTAGAGGATGAAGTTGTTTCAACTTCACTATTGAGATTGCCTTTCAAACTTAATATGTCCTTTTTGATTTGTCTTGCCTCCTCGAAGGCTTCCAGTAATATAGACTTTTTAGACCTTTTAACCCAAATTGCTATATTATTATGCAGGGATTTGGTGTAATATGCGACAATTAGACTTTCTGCAGGCATTGAATTTGTAGGAATTCAATTCTTTAACGTGATGAATCTTTGTTTAAAATCTTTTAATTTCTCCTTAGGGTTCATTTTTAGGCTAGAGAGTTGCATTACCAAGACTTCAAGGGTTTTATTGTCCCCAAACTTATTTAAGAAATAGGTTTCGAATTTGTCCCAAGAGACAATGGCCTGGGGCTGCTGGGCGAAATACCATGTAGAGGAATTTCCCTCAAATGTATAAGGAAAAATTCTGCAAACTACATCTTCATTCTCTACACTTCAGAGTCTAATGGCTAGCATGCATTTTTTTATGTGAACTTTGGCAGATTGCTTAGAATCCAGATCAAATCTAGGTAACCATTTCTCTGGGTGTTTTGGCAATGGGTGTTGGGGTCTAGGTATAGCCACGACATCCTGATCAAGCCATGGTCTGGCGTGATTGTTTTGGTTTTCCATCGGTGTAGGTGGTGTCGAAGGCCGAGATGGTTCAGATGAGGAACTGCCTTCATAAGAGGATTCTCCTCCTGAAGAGGATGGAGATGAATGAGGTGGAGAAGGTGGAATACCAGATCCTCCAACTCCAAGAGTAGGGGTATGGTCAGTATCTGTGGTATTATCTCCTAAAGGATCTAAACGTAGACCAGTTCCTTCAAGTTTCTCTTGGATATCTGAGAAATATAAAGGTTGATTGAGGGGCCTACCAAGTTGTCTAAAATGGGCCAAAGCACTGTGTGTCCTTAAGAGTGATTGGCGAACAATTTCTTGTACATCGGACCCTTGAGGGTTTGGTGTTACTGGCTCAATGAGAATCTCAGGATTTTCGTTCGAGGTAGTTATTGTTTCAGAAGTAACGTTGTTGTCTGAGAAAATACGTGTTACTATAGGGGAGCGAGTGTGTGGGGGTGGAGTTTTGGGACTTCCACATGCCATCAATTGTATTCAGGCCCTCCTTCTAGCGCCATTTGTTGACGGGTGAAATTGACCATCCATCAACTTGAAGAACGAGTCCGGTCCGGGGTTTTCTAAGTAACCCAAGCCGTTTGGTGTAACTCGTTCTGACGAGTTTAATGGATCCATTAGCCAATCTAAAATCCTAAAAGAAAAACAAACAAAAGAAAAAAATAACTAATTAATTGCTAAACGCTATATTATATATGTACATATGCTCTAATATAACTATTGTAGGCGTATTTAAGCAGAAAATATACAAATCTCACTTATGTACATCATTTACAAATTGCAAGTTTTAATTGAAACTTATGAAATCAATGTGAAAATAATTTCTTTTAAGAAGCAGATAAAGAAAACACATTTAAATATTTTATGTTTTCTTTTATAAATCTAACTAATCTTGAATTGAATAAACTATGAAACATAGATGTGCATATAGTCAAAAGCTAAACTAAACATTCTCGTTTCACTAATATATAAATGACAAAAATTAGAAACGCAAATAAGCTAACCTGTTGTTAGTTCATGAGATGTATCCAAGCCTCTGTATGAATGAACAACATCCAACTGCCATGCCTACGAGATAAATCTGCAATAGACTTTATACTATGACTGTTTTGAATAAATTCATAAAAAGTATTGGCAACTGAGGTTTAATGACATAGCAGGGAACACAAATTGAACCTTGTGATATTATGATCACAAATAATTACAACAAGACAAATCTGAGTGTAACGTATTGCATTTCATCACTCAACTAAAAATCAAAGATGAATCCTATCATTCGAATTGAAAATATGATCACAGTGTTAATATCTAGAGCAACAAATTATAGACGATATTTATAACATTCGTATCCAAAACATAATAGATCACTGAGTCTAAAGCTACCAGACCTATTAATATAACAGGATTAACAAAACATGAATGAAAACACCACTCGCAAAAGGCTAAAGCCAAAATGCTATGTGCTATTTCACTTAGTATTGGAATCATTCGTCCATATTCTGCTCTAGGCGAAGATGCCAGTCAATTAAAATGTACAGAGTATTTAAAGAGTTTATGAAATCTAAACTTCCTATCTTCTAAGATAGGATCAGATCTCAAAATATCAAAACATTACAAATATAGAGGGCTAGAGCCACTCATGATTAAACTATATCTTCAAAATTTATGAAAGTTTTTTCCTATTTACAAAACAAACAAAAGGAGATAGCTAATCAACTAAGTTGAGCATGTTCCATCCCATAAGATCAACATCAGATATACCATGGCCTGAAAAAACGAAAATATGAACTAGTTAAATATTTTATTAACAAACAATTTTTTAAATTTTATATGAAAAATGACTTGGCTACAAAATCTCACGATTCTGTAGCCAGTCTTATATTGGTAACATAAATCCAAGTTGATCCGATTTGATTTAAACAAAAAAAACAAAAAAAAATGACTGTAATAATAATCAACTTACCATTTAACTAATAACTAAAAATGGATCAAGATATCTCATAATTTATTATGGCCTTTACACTATCAACATTTTTTATAACAATATTGCCTGTCTTTTTTAGACACTTTGCTTGTATTTGTTCATTTGCCTTGAGTTCACAATTTTTTGTTTGCCAATGATTCATTGTGAGTTGTGAGAGATTTGATCCTTGCTTGGAGAATGGGGATATTTGTATAGTACTGCCCAATCCAATGCAAGCATACTTCACAATGCACAGTAGGGGAAATCTGTTGAGGGAGCGTATGATTGGGTGCAAGAACATCAACACTACCTGTTTCCATCCTTTGACTGAGATTAATACCAGTAAACCCCTTTTTATGTTTGAGACATGGTGTGAGATTGTTGACATAATCAAATGGTTGATTAGGATCTGGTTTGGGACAATTTGGATCTTCCTCTGCAAGAAACCTTTCAATCTCGGAGTCTGAATCCTCATGGATCTCGATCGAATCAATCAAGCTCACATGAATCTTGGATCTATTATGCAGACTCCTTGAAACGAGTCGACCGACCCTCTTATTACGAAACCCTAATATTGCTTGATTCTTTTTTGATTGTTTGCAAAGTTTTTTACTGTTGGATTTTACAGTAGGGTTAGGGAAGACAATCGATCCATGTACAGGAGTTTCAATAAACTCAGAATTGACATCCTGTTTCTCACATAAAAGCTGATCGGGTAATGCCCCTTCACGAGGGTTTTCCTCCAAAAATTCTGGCTTGCCACTTGAGAAATCAAGACGTTTTTCTATCATAGGCTTATCCATCATAGGGATTTCTACAGGAATTGCTGTAACAAAATTATTTAGAGCTAAGAACCCGTCCCAATAATCACCTAGGGTTTTCAAACGATGAACCAGTAGTATTTTAATTAAACCATGGTGAAAGAGGCTAGAGTCGAGGCTCTGCTTCTTGTATCTTTTCGACATTTTGTACAGACTTCTTAGAAAGTAAAACAACACATTTAAATGAAAGCCAATAAAATGCGTGAACAATCACACATGGTAAAGGAAAACCAGGCCATAACTGCCTTCACAGGTAATAAATTGTTTTAAAACTACTAACAGACCATGCCATCTAACCTTGAGCAGGGAGACCGGAATACCTTTCTCACATCGGTCAATCTTTCTGGAGGTAACGAAAAGAATCCAGAGTACTTCGTCAAATTTCGAATTCTTGAACCACTTCTGACCAGTGAGAGGGAGCCTTGTTGCTTCACTCAAAAATTCTTTGGTGACCTCCAATTGAATATCACCAACCTTTGCTCTGTATCCATCAAACGTTAGGGATAATTCTTTGGCCATGTGCATGCTATACCCCTGGAACTTCTTAATAAACATATCCCAACCCTGTTTTTTTAGATCCTCACTTGCATCATCATGAAGTAACAGTGCTTGAGATCCATTCGGCTCTACTTGAATGACAGGGGCCATTTGGCTCAGCTCTACTCGAACTAACTGTGGGTTTAGATGACAGTGGTAAGATGGATAAGTCTGAGTAGATACTATGAAAACAAAATAAGCAGAGAACCTGTGCAATCATAGAATACACATGAAGGTCTTGGTTATGGGTTTTTCACACTCCTGGTAATGAACGCTCTGAGTACATCACACTACACAAACTCTTAACTTGAAATGAGAAGCCTGTCAACTCATTCGGCCAGCCAAAACGAAGTACAGGATACGGTTCTGGTGTGTTTAATTCCCACATCATGTAATGGTTATAATTGATTTTCAAAGCTTCAGAATGGATATGTTTTTACAATTCAAATGGGAATTGATTTTTGGTATAATAGTTGATTTACAAAGGATCCAAAAAGATAAGCTTACAGTCCAAAAGAAAATCAACATAAGTCTTATATCGATATTTGATGAACTCAAAAAAGAAAAATCATTCAAGTAAGAGACATGAGGCAGATGTAAGCACATTGAACCTTTTAAAAACCAAGCTTTGGATAGAGTTAAAATGTGAAATTAAGTTTTAATGCTTGATTCATGATTTCAGTCATGAATCAAGCATGAAAACGCAAGATAAAAATTAAAACAAGAATAATCAAACATCCTTTTTCTAACCAAATAATCACCCCCAAATGGTAGTATTTACAGGATGAGGTGTATACAGCTACAGGAAGTGTCGTTTGTCGTTCAAAATAGAAAAATCATGTAGAGATGCCAACAGGACCATGAAGTCAGTAGGATATTCCTATTAATCCATATAGATCCCTACATCTTTTAGGATACTCTCTGGTTTAATGGTTGATATGTTAGTGAGTTGAAGTATGTTTGGGGTTTCCCTAAGGCTTGTAAGAACTAAGTCTTGCATAGTCTTACATGTCGTAACATTGATGGAATCCCCTAAGTCGATTAATGTGTTACTGATAAGTTTATTTTTGATCTGCACATTAACGACTAGATTGCCATGGTCAGAGTATTTAGCTGCAAGAACTCCCCCCATCATTAAATATAACAGTTTTCCCATGACATGAATGGTTTGGCGATCCTTTTGTTTCCTACCAAGATTCCTCAAGAAAAGTTCCCATACTTCTTTTGAATATACGGGCACATTCTTGATGGCTTGAAATAACGGTGTTTTGACACATATTTTTGAGTTCTCCCAGGAAGTCAAACTCAAGCTAAGTAAAAGGATTTTCTAGATTTATCCTTTCTAGATAGGGTGGGTTTTGAAGTTCAGGGTGGGAATTCTCAACTTTCAGGGTTTCCTGAGATTTCTTTGGATCCAATTATTCATTTCAGACATCCTCATTCAAATCTTAAATTCTAATACGAGGTTGGTCCTTGGTTATTTTCTTCCCTTATCGGAGGTAAATATCATTTCATTCCAGGGAAGAGATGGAATAAGTAGGGTAGGTTGCAAGTCTAACATCGTGTTCTGGTTTTATTGAAATTTTGTTATTCGGGTTAGGGATGGGTTGTGCAGGTATTTTTGGTCGAGGAGGGGTATATGTGGCTTCTTTCATCTAGGGAGGAGGAAGGATTTGCATGGATGGTTGTGTCATAGGTTGTTGAGGTCCTCCTATAGTAGGGTTTCTCCATCCATGTTTCCATAACTGGTTTGGAGGAGGAGGAGACACCCATTGTTGTGTTGGAATACCCCATGGTTGAGAAGATATTGCATAGAAGGATTAGTCCAATATGAATTGAAATATTGAGATTGATCTTGGATCATACCTTGGGGTTTGGTCTACCAAGGTTGCTTCTAAGAGACATAACATAATTGTTTCAGATTTTTGGTATATATCTTTTAGTCTTGGTAAGTATGGACAATTATGAGTAGAATTTTCCTCGCTGCATATTCCAAAAACCTTGATCTCATCCAACAAAAATTATTTCCATGAGTGCTTCGTTCTGCATTTCGGGAAAAAGATGGCCACAATTTTTTTTATCTCCCCCTCCTTCTTCTTCATCTACAATGTGTCCAGTTGGGATATCAAGGAACTAAGTATGTCGGTCTTGAAGTCTTATAACATGTTTCTGAGTTTTACTCTTGTGAATCCACCTCCAATAATTTATCCCATTCTTGCCAGTATATCCCTTGGTCCCCTGCCTATTTTTAATGTGCCTCTGGAATACTTACGACAAAGTTCCAAGACAATGTCGTATTCTAACTAATAAACATATCCCCCACCCATCAGGTTGAGGAGTTCTATACAATCATCCTAGATTCCTCTTAGAAATAAGACATGTGTCTTAGGAGCCAAGTCTCCTTGATTCTCCCTTTGTAGGTTATAGGTGAACCGTTCAACATAATATTCAAGGCTCTCATCTTCATGTTGCATCATCTTGAAGATTTTCTCTCTTCCTTATTTCTCTTTGCAATACTCTTGGTACTTGTCTATAAATTTCTTCGTTATTTGGTCACATGAGAAGTTTCTATCTTTTCCAAGACCCATGAACCATCGTAGTGCAATGCTCTTGAGTGTGGCAGGAAAACATTTTAGTTTCTAGGCGTCTATCACATAGTCATAGCTTCTTCAAAGTACATTGAACTCAAAGAGGAAGGTATCTTGATCTTCTTTAGATAACCCATGAAAGTTTGGCAAGGATGAATGAGGGATGTTATTCATCTTGGTCTCCTTTGAATCTATCTCTTTGATTGGAAATATGAAAGTCAAGGTTTCCTCCTTGACAATATCATGTGCCATTTATTTCCAAGGGATGTCCTTTTTTTCTAAAGGTGCCTCAAGAAAAAGGAACTGTCCAGAGTGATATTGTTCAGTGATCTGCTCTTCTGAAAGTGGAAACTTTCTGTGCAGAAACCCTTGTATAGTCTCTGATTCTCGAGGAGATGCTTCGGGCTTCTTCTTGGAAAGAAAAATTGTTGTAGGTGATAATTAATTTGTCTAATTGAGCTCCTTTCCCTCTTGTGGTTGACTTGTACTGTTATATTTTTGGGAGTTTATGGAATAGATAATATATCTACCTTGTTGATTTCTAACACTGCTCATAGAAGAGACTAGAAAAACATTCTATGAATTATTGAAAATAAATCATATCACTTACAATGGAAATCCACACAAATTTACTTAGCAACTACTTCTTTGATAGTTACCCGACAATGACGAAAAAATGACATACTTTTCAATTACTTCCTAATTAACTTAGTGAGCAATTGAAGAGTTGTACATTTAATTATCAATATGAGGTCATCTCTTACGTACGAATTGTCGTGCATTGTATATGAAAGAGTAATGTTGTTTTCTCTAGGTAGTTGTAGTACTTTCAATGTCACAAATCAAGGATTTAAGATACTTACTTAAGTCACGAAACTATACTATTCCCTGAGCTGCAGAAAACTAAATATCACACTTGCAAGAAAGAAAGGTCACACTTGCATAAAATAAATCACACTTGTTGAAATTAAATCAAGCTTGCAGAAAGTAAATCACACTTGCGAAATTTAAAGTACACTTGCAAAAATTAATCACACTTGCGGAAATTAAACCACACTTGTGGAAATTAAACCACACATGCAGAAAGGAAATCACTCTTGCGAAATTAAAATTATGCTATGATCTACTGGTGACTTGCTCAAGTAGAATAATGATCTTCTTTTGTTGTAACAATTACGTGTTCTCACATTAAAAAACAATCCAATATAATATCAAACCCAAACTGCTGAAGACTAAAGCTATCACAAGTTAGAAAGAAAACCTAATAAAGTACAACTGTAAACAGAGTTGCAACATGAAAGAAATCACAATTACATGAGTTGCAACAATGAAACTTCAATGCGAAAGAGATTACAACAACGCGATCTACACCATAAAAGTGGCAGTGATGCAAGTTGCAACAATGTGAGTTGCAACAATAGAGCTATAACATAGAATGAGGTAATGATGCGAGTCATGGTAACTTAGAGTTGCAGCCACAAAACTGCAGTGTGAAGGTTACACCGATGTGAACAACATGAATTATAGCAACATATGTGATTGCAAACTTAAAAGGATTGAATCAAGCACATAGTTGCAACTTAAGATTGTGAAACTTACGTTATAAGGAAATTGAACATGAACCACAGTTGAATTAAAATGAATTATTCTATGAATATAGAATTGTAGTAAATTATGAAAGAAAAACAACTATGAAATAAAATGAACATAATTGAAATGATAGATCCTACTTTATAATATACAGGAAGTACTTGAATAAGGAGGCAACCCTACCCCCTTAGACAAGGCAATGAGCTACGAAATCATTATCACACAATAACCAACACATAAACAGGACACAAACATAAATTATATTGCAAAAGCCTAAAAGTTACAATAACAATCGAATGTTATCTGTAGAATAATTCTTCCTCTGATCCAAGTGGATCTAGGAATGCTAAAAAATTGATCATCTCAAATGATTTTGAAATTGACTCGATTTTGTAGAGATCGACAAGAGCTTTCCAATGGTACGTAAATTTCCTCAAGCTGACGTCGTATGAGAAAGTTATGTCTTTTCAAATTTTCGGCAAGAACAAGGGGAAAATGACAAAATGGGGGTGTCACGTGGCAAGCCCATAGGATTCCACGTGGCCATCCGTACAAATGACATAGAACGGGTTGACATCATGATAACATCAACATGCTGACATGACAACACGAGAGGTTGCCATGTGTCACTTAGTTTTGGCATTTTTGGCACCCAATTGGACCAGTAAAAAGTTGTCATGTGGAATCCATACGGTCCATGTGGCACCACTGAAAGGGTGACACATAGCAAGCCATACAATGATGTATCAAGTGAAATGTGGAAATACAACGATGACATGGCACCGACAGGTGATAACTGACATAGGTAGGTTTATTGTACATTGATGTGGCACTGATTGTAAAATAGATGGACCAACTAGAGGATGCCACGTGTCATTCTCCGATTGGAAAATATTGGCTAAGGGGTATAAAATTTGTTTGGGCTCGTCCGGTTTTGAATCCCCGACCTCCATAACAATATTCCAACATCTTAACAATATACAATGATTGTTGTGCCACATGTGCTCTTCTTTTAAGAAATCCATAGAATATATATTTAAGCTTGGTTTAATGTTAAATCCAGGAATCTAGGGACTCGAGTGGGGTTCGACCTCCCAACCTAGCTCTATTTAAACTTCTCCCTAACCAATGCACGACCTCTGCATATAATTGCATGCCAATATTATAGAGGGGATGCATCAAAATTCATTCCAAGAGGTGCTAAGATTTTGATAGTGCATATTTTTTCATGCCATAGAACTCCTTGAGAAAAGTATAGGGTGTTTATACTCATTTTTCTCAAAATTTAAAGAGGAATTCAATGGCGATCTCTATTTCTGAATTTGAGCAACACTTTAGAAGGTCATTGTTAAAAAAATATGTTGGATCCATTATTTTATCAAGCATTTGAGCATTGTAGAGAGATCTCTCATTTGGAAGCGGACCTGGAGACAAAACCCAAGATGGGTGAACTCTGTTAATAACTTGTGTAATGTGCCTTGATCTTGTTGTTTCTATTTTACTCAATTTTCTCTCAATTTATTTATCATTAATGAGGTTTTGGATAAGTAAACAAATTCACATGTTATTTTTGAAGTAGTCAAGACAATCATATTTTTCGAATAAAGTTGGATGTTTATGTATACTTAAGAAATAATTTAGCATCTAAGGATTTTTGGACTAAGTTGGTATCAAAGCAATTTTGACAAGTGTTTTCAAGTGAATGCTTACGAGGTCCAAGTCCAAGCTAGGTGAAGGCATGCTTGAAGACTTCAACCCAGAAATTCAAAGATGAGGAATGACGTTTGAAGAAGGAGAAAATCCTAAAATTAGCTTTGAGGATATGGCAGAGGTATTTCTCAAGATCAAGAGCATGATGGAAGAACTGATCCTTAAGGTTCAAGGAGGAGCCGAGACATCGGTAAAATCTGAAGGAGAAGGAGGAGTTGAAAAAAATCAAGATCCCCCTTTGTCCCCATCATCATCATCATCATCATCTTCTGATGATAACATACATTCTTCTCATAAGAAGAATTATTCTCGTCCTCATTATTTTCCTTTATTAAAGTTAGATGTAAAATTTGATTTGCCAATTTATGATGGAGAATTGAATGCATAAATGTTGGATAATTGGATCAAACAGATTGAAGTATATTGTAGGGTACAAAAAATCATGGATGACAATGCAAAGATGCAGTTGCATTCTCTTCATCTAGGTGGCACAACATTGATATGGTGGGAGAGTAAGACATAAACCAAACTCATCCAACAGGGTAAAGTAATTTCTTCTTGGGATGAATTTATTGTTGCATTAAGAAACAAATTTTATCCATTAACTTATGTGCAAACAACAATAATAGATTGGAAACATATAATACAAGGAAAAGGGAAAAGTGTTCAAGTATATACACATGAATTTAACAAGAAAGCATTATATTTGGGAATTCCATTATATACTTGTGAAACTCTTCTGAAATATATTGGTGGTATGCATTCATATCTTCGACAATATTGATGTTTAACCCTACTAATATTGACAAAGTGTCAGTAAAAGCCACTCATTTGGAATCTAGCAAGGGAAATCAAGTATTTTAAGATAAGAGGGAACACAACTTAGAAAAGAAGTCGAAGGGAAAAGAGAATAGTAAGTCAACTACAGTGAAGAAAGTTGAAGATAATCCTACATGTTCTCACTGCAAGAGGAAAGGACATGAGAAGGCAGAATGTTGGAAGCAGCATCTAGAGTTGCAACCAAAGAAGATCCAGAATCAGGGGAAACAAAATACTACTGCAACAAATCAACAAGATCTGGGGTCAGATTTAGGAGATGAAACTAAAATCACAACAATGGGAAGTAAAGGTATATCTACTACTAGTTCTATTTCTTTAGTTCATTTTGCTAAATTGGAAAGCGTTCTTAATCAAAAGAAACAAAGTGAGATTTTCTATGTAAGGGTGATAATGAAGCATACAAAGATAGATACTTTGTTTGACAATGGATCTCAAGTGAACTTAATATATGAAAAAATTGTGAAGAATCTAGGTTTAAAGACCACACCGCATGTGAAACCATATCCATTGGGTTGGGTGTGTGAGGATGCTAAGTTGCATGTAACTAAACAATGTAAAATCATATTTGCAATTACTTCCAAGTTCATTGATGAGGTTGAGTTGGATGTAATGCCACTTGACATTTGCAGTATTATATTGAGTAGACATACTTATTTGATAGGAAATAAATATTCTATCGTTAAGAGAAAAAATATCACCTTTTCAAAGATGGGATTGAATATATTGTTAGAGATCACCGCATTAAAACTAATGTTTCTTTAGTGAGAACAGGACAAATAGAGAGACTTGTAAATTCTAGTAAATATTTTGTTCTCATGATGGTGAAGCAAAAAGAGGAAGATGTATCAGATGCTTTTTCAGGTTGTGAACCATGTCATAAGAAAGAATTGGTAAATATTATTTCTAACTATGATGAGATATTTCAGGGACCTATAGGGTTTCCTCCCAAGAGGGGAGTTTAACATGAAATTTATTTGCAACAAGATGCTCCTCTTCCTAACATTGGTATGTATAGGTCATCAATGATAGAGAGTGCAAAGATAAATAAACAAGTTCAAGAGTTGCTCGATAAAGGAATCATTAGGCCAAGTTCCTCTTTGTGTGGATCTCCTATTGTGTTGGTTCCAAAGAAAGATAGTACATGGAGGACGTGTACTGAATTTTGGGCACTGAACAAGATCATGGTAAAGAAACACTATCCTCTTCCTAGAATTGATGATTTATTGGATCAGTTGAATTTTTTTGTCTATTTCACTAAGTTATATTTGAGAAGTAGTCACCATAAAATTAGAATTGGAGAAAGTGATGTGTGGAAAACTGCTTTCAAGACAAAACATGGGTTGTTTGAATGGTTGGTTATGCCATTTGGTTTATGTAATTCATCTGTGAAATTTATGAGGGTAATGAATGATGTATTCATGTATTTTATAGATGATTTTGTGATTGTCTACTTAGACAATATTTTGGTCTTTATTCAAACATGGGAAGATCATGTGATGGATGTTGAGAAAGTATTTGAACTTTTGAAAATGGAGAAGTTGTATGTAAAGATGTCTAAATGTGAGTTTGGAAAAACCTCTCATGTACTTGGGTTATATTGTAGGGAATGATCAGTTGAAGATAGGTCCCTCAAATATGGAAGTCATCATGAATTGGCCCAAGCCAAACACTGCCACATAAGTCAGGAGATTCTTAGGGGTAGTACTGTACTAGAGGAAATTCATTGCTAATTTTTCTTTCATAGAAGCTCCTTTGCATGCATTAACAAGTGTGAAACAAGTCTTTCAGTGGGGAGGAAAGCAATAGAAACACTTCAAGACATTGAAAGAGAAAATAAGTACCAACCCAGTGTTGGCTCTGCTGGATTTGCAACAACCATTTGAGATATAAATTGATGCAAGAGAATATGCCATGGGAGTAGTCTTGATGCAATGAGGTAAACATATTTGTTACCATTCTGAAACTTTTACTTGAGAAATAATTAACTATCCAACATATGATACATAATTGTATGCTTTGATACAAAGTGTTAAAAAATGGAAGCATTACTTAATGGGGAAGGAAATAATAGTTCACACAAATCATCAAACATTACAGTATTTTCAATCACAAACCAAGCTACAACAATCATGACATTTTAGGTGGATGGGTTTCTTACAACAATTTCATTTGGTAATTAAGTATAAGAAGGGTATTCATAACAACATTGCAGATATGTTATCAGGACCAACAATCAATGCATCCACAATACTAAAGCATGATTCTTTAGCTCATGAAAGTTTTGTTGAACAATATGCTAGAGATGATGACTTTAAAGATGTGTATGAAGTTCTAACTCATGGAAATATACATGAAGAATTGGATTATCATGTGCATGATAATTTATTATATCATCTTGGAAAGCTATGTATACCCAGGGATGAAAGAGAAAATATAATTAGGGAAGCCCATACATCTCTTATTTATGGTCACTTCCGGGTAGGAAAGACAATAACACAATTGTAAAGATATTGTTATTGGCCTTGAATGAATGAAATAGTTTCTAAGTATGTAAAAATGTTTGTTTTGTGTTCCAAAAGTAATCCTATCAACATAAAGTTTGGGTTATATACACCACTTCCAGTACCTTCTCAACCATGGGAAAGTGTGTCCATGGATTTTGTAGGGGTTTTGATGATGTCCAAAACAGGTCATGATTACTTGTATGCCTTTCAAGAAGCAAGTCACAACTGAACATACAACACAATTGTTCTTTGCAAATATTTGGGTTCATTTTGGGTTCCCTACATCTATTGTATATGATTGAGAGTCTCGATTCTTGGGGAAGTTTTGGTCTAGTTTGTGGGATTCAATGGACACTAAATTAAAGAAGAGCATTGCATTTCAGCTATAGATAGATGGACAAACAGAGGTCGTGAACATGAAAGTGGTACATTTTCTTAGAGGGTAATGTGGTAGACATCCTAAGTTGTGGGATGAATAGTTGCACTATGTACAACATGCCTATAATCGTGCCATGAATTCTTCTACTCATATATATCCTTTTGAGGTATGTTTAGGATACTTGCCTAAATCACCTATGGTTTTTGATTTCGGAGAAGTGAGAAAACAGGATGGACAAGATGATGTCGACAAAGATAAGAGGTTAATTTAGAGTATCCAACATGTACAATAGGAAGTACATGAAAAATTAGAGAATAGTTAATCCAATTACAAGGTGAGGCATGAAAAACACCGGGTTGATCATTAGTTCCAAGTTGGTGATCAAGTATGGTTACATATCAACAAGGACATAATGAAGGGTGAAGGTAAAAATATCAAACCAATCTAGTATGGTCCATTTAAGATTTTGGAGAAGATCGATACTAATGTCTTTCATTTAGATCTGCCATCTTATATAAAAATGTATTCAGTGGTGAATGTTGAGAATTTGAAACTTTATGAGCCTCCAATGATTATGGATAAAAGTGAAGACGTTTAGGTTTTGACGATTGATGATTTTTCTCTTGAGTAGTTAGATGAGCTACATGAAGATGTTATTCTTGATAGAAGGATCAAGACTTCACAACAGGGTGATGTGGAGTATCTTTGAGTCGGTTTAAAAGGGGTAAAGCAAAGAAAATCAAGATGGATTGAGATCGAGAAAGTGATATATCTTTGTCCTCACTTATTTGTTGAGTAATCCAAACTTTTGGTGGTCCAATAGGCTTCTAGTGGGGAGGAATGATCCAGGTGGATCTAGGAATGCTAAAAAAATGATCATCTCAAATGATTTTGAAATTGACTCCATTGTGTAGATATCAACGAGATTTTTCCAATGGTGCATAAATTGCCTCAAACTAACGTCATATGAGGAAGTTATGGCTTTTCATAGTTTCATAAAAAACAAGGAAAAAATGGAAAAAATGGGGGTGCCACGTGGCAGGCCCAAAGGTGCTACCTGGCCATCCATACAGCTAAAAGGGAACATGGTGACATCATGATGATTTCAACATGATAATATGGAAACATGAGAGGTTACCACGCGTCACTCAGTTTTGGTGTTTTCGACACCTAGTTTGACCAGTAAAAAGTTGTCACGTGGAATCTATATAGTCCATGTGGCACCACTAAAAGGGTGACACATTGTAGGTCGTACATTGATGTTGAAGGTGTCAGGTGGAAATATGGTGATTATGTGTCACTAACAGGTGATAGCTGATGCATGCAAGTTGACTGTACAATGGTGAGGCACTGACTGTACAATAGGTGTACAAACCAAAGGATGCAACATGACATCCTTCGATTTTCCAATATTGGCTAAGGGGTATAAAATATGTTCGGGCTCGGTAGGGTTTGAACCCCCAACCTCCACGAGAATATTCCAACACCTTAACAATAAGCATCGTTCGTTGCGCCACATGCACCCTTTTTTTAAAGCCTTTGCAAAATATATATTTAATCTTGGTTTAATGCTAAATCTGAGAATCTAGGGAGACAGGTGGGGTTCAACCCCTTGACCTAGCCTTATTTGAATTGGTGCCCGAACCAATACACGACATAGAAATCTATGTCAAGAGAGGGTCTAAATAGAATTGCGTGCCAAGATTGTAGAGGGTATGTGTTGAGCCTCTAAATTGACATCCCCATTACCATATTATACTCCTCATTTATACCTTTTTGGCCTACCTAATCTTGTATAAATGACAAAGAACACTATCTCCAGTCACTTATAAGGTCATGAGGTAAAGTATACTTGAATTCATGCATTGTGTGGTTTATTAAGCTAGGAGATTAAATATTTCATGTACTAATGTTTAAATTTCCATATGTATCCTTTGACCTTTGGACAAGTCCGACACTTATATGTCAGCCAAGCCATCCGGTACTTATGCGCCATATCACCCACTGTCTGAATCTGGTACCAAGAGCACCTTCCGTTCAAATTCGGTACCCGTAGATCATTCAGTGTCGTGATTCGGTACCAATGTCCGCAGACTGTTTTAGTCTGGTACCAACCAATTGTGTGCTGTTCGGATCCAGTACTATATACCGTATCTCACCTATCATGATCCGGTACCAACACAGGAAACAACGTATGGCAAGTTTAGCTCCATATCGTACCTAAGATAATTGTTGAATATTTATTAGATCATCAAAGTTTCTAGCAAGACTATGTTAAGCTAGTTTGATTATTGCTTCATCCTCGTACACTTCATGTCATGAGGATGAAGCTTGAAATATGTAACCAAATGTATAAATTTAACAATCATTGATCTGCTAAAGATTTCACCTCCTTGTGTTTCACGACTGAGACTGTTTAAATAGTCGTGGAAAGGATGGTGGGAGATATAGAGAGATCACATAACACATCATGTTAAAGCAGCGTTGCATATTGTAGAACGTATCTCGAGTTTGAGTTTAATAGCAGAATTTCATTTATTTTCATGTCTTGATTATCAATGAATGAATGTGAATTGAATTGGTAGTATAATCTAATTTCATGTTTTGAGATCCGAGTAAGAGTGATGTGTTGATTGAAGACCACTTACTGTAGACTCCAATTGCTGACCTATTGAAGCGATAAGGGCCCACCGCCCAATAGAGGTCAACATCCTTGTAGATTAGTGTTAGGATTTGATTTCAGTAGTGTAATTCTTAGATTAGCTGAAGATTTGATTTCTCAATTTCATTCATCATATCTGACAGTTTCTTATGTTAGTAGCATAGTTCAGTTTAAGATTTTGATTACATGATTGCTTAAGATATTTATTTACTCTGTTTTCGCATACGCCCTGTTCCTGTTCTTATGGATTTGATTTCTCTTAGTGAACATAGATGTTGGCAGCAATAGTCAAACATATTTGGAAAAGAACTAGTGAAGTTCACAATAGATCATTGTGAGCCACAACATATCTAATATACTGGCTATTGAACTACCCATGATATGCCTCGATGATTGATGTGTGATTTCCTTTTTAGAGTGTGATTGCATAGTTAGATTTATCGGTCAAATAATAGAGTTTATTTGTCAAAGGACTCCATCTCATACTTTCATGTGCCACAATGGAGTAAATAGTCTCTCTGTGAAAGACAACCAAAATGTGTTTTAGTTTGACAGTTTGATTTATTCCCAGCATGCATAATCCCGAATAGTTCTATACTCGTGACATTAGAATTACCTCTCTTACTAGTGTCTTGTAACTCTGTTGATTACAAATCCAAAATTGATAATTAATGAGTGCATTATACTAAGCATATAAGAAACACAACATTTTGGCGCAGTTGCCAAGGAGTTGCAAATGGTAGGAAGTAATTTTAGATTAGATTGTTTGCATAGTTTTTTTGATTTTAAGGGCTACTTGAGGGAGGAGGATAAAAAATTTAAGATGTGAGTGAAGAGCCACGCGACCACTATAGTGGGGTTCTCCGAAGCCAGGTTTCCTTCTTACCTTCTATACAAAATTAGGATTTTTGAGTTAAGTATCAAATTTTTATTTTATGCATAGATATAGAAATAATAAGGGTAGATTTGTAAGCTCTAAAGACTTGAAAACAACCCCCCACACTAATTCAATTGACATTGGTGCAGGAAAAACTCCACTAGGAGGAAGTTCAAAGGAAGCCAGTGAGGCTCCAGAAGAAGGACCTAGAACCGGAGAATCAATATTGGGGCAGATAGAACGTGAATCTGCTGAAAGAACTGAACATTTGGAAGACACACAAAATCCAGTCTCTGAACCATCTATCAGTGGAGGAAGGATACCTAGTGAAATGGCAGAAGAAGAAGGGAATGAAAATGCATCCACTGAGCCTGAGATCTTCAGTTTTCCAATCTTGGATATTTCCAGAAACATCAACATGTAGAACATCCCACTGTCATCATTACCCACTTTCAGAGGTATGTCAACTGAAGATCCAGATTTATTTTTATTCGAGTTTGACATATTATGTAGAAGCTATAAATATTCAGACGATGACCAAAAACTTAATCTCTTTCCATCCACAATAAAGGACTCAGCCTTAAGATGGTTCATGAGCTTAGGAGAAAATACAATTCTCTCTTGGGATCAGATGAAAGACACATTTTTACGGAAATACCAAGACTATTGTAAGGATAATGCTAAAAATGACATCTTTAAAATGCAACAAACCGAAGATGAAATCCCTGAAGACTACTTAGAAAGGTTCTTATAAAACTATCATAAATCAAAATTATTCACCACAGACCCAACTGTAGTAAGAACAATATTTTTGAAAGGTCTTAGGGATGATTGCATAGAAGTGTTAAATTTGTTAAGTTCAGGAGATGTGCACCAAAATCCCTTTGCAGAGATTGCAGATTACTGTAGGAGATACTCAAGAGGACAAGCTAAAACTTGCAAAGGACCAAGAGATCCTTTTAGAAGAAATTTAAGACAAAACTCAGGGATTGTCACCAGAATTGAGTTAGGAAACTTATTAGAAAACTTTAAAACAAACATCTTGAGAACAATCAGTAACCAGTTAGATACCCTAAAACTGAAAAAGAATCAAGAATAAGATGTTGTTTTTGCAATCTTTTGTCCTAAATGTAGAAAGAGGAACCCTGAGAAAGAATGCCCATTAAATGTCATAGAGGT
>SNQJ01S0153852.1:0-22644 GCA_010110895.2 Picea sitchensis
GTCCATAGCATGGGATAAACACCTAAACAATCAGACCCATGTCTGAGGTGCCCCAACTACATGAGGCTACATGGATGGTGATAGGTCCTCAATCTCTACCATCGGGACTGTACGAGTGAGTGCAGTAAAGTTCCATTCAACTCATCTAAGTACCCTCTCAGCCTCCCCAATTGGGAGGTCTCCTACTACTGCTGGTTCCCCAGCAACGACGGCTACGGCTCTTGGCCGAGGACGACGCATGTTCCTTGCATAATAGATAGGTTGCATTGGTCCCACATCTGCATGGAACAAACATATATCAGTCAAATACTCTGGCATAAAAAAAATGATATATATAACAAAAACAACATAAAAATTACATACACAAAAAAAAAAGTACAAAGGTGGAGACTTACGCATCTCCCCTCGCTCCTCACCAGGAGGTACTGGTATCTCCGGGTCTCTCGAAAAATCAATCCCGACATAGGGGTAGTCCTCTATAACTGGGAACTGTTGTGATAGCCATGCAAAAAAGTCATCATCGAAGGACTCATTGGTCCTTCCACTACTCTGTCGTGGCAGTAATACTACCCATCTACATACAACAGGAAAAGAGGCCTGATGTTCTCATACCACTACCCAAGGACTAAAAATCGAAACTCTCTCCAAAAAGAACGAACACAAAATAGTCCCGAACCTAAAGTTCCTCTGTGTCCGCTGACAATAATCTATCAATTGCCTCTTCATACACTCCAACAGTGTAGTACTCTAGTCGAAAATTTGTGCATTCAAGCACTGGAAAACACAGTTCATCTATGCGCGGGACGCCTGATGCAAGGCTGCTGAACCGGTAATCCGCCCAGTGAGAAATAATATCGCTTGCAACGATAGGTTAGTGATCTTGCTTATGGGCACCTAGGAGATCAAATGGTCTGTCCCAGCCTCACAATGCAGGGCTATCAGTTCCACTATATTATGCAGCCCCGACAGAAACGTCCTGAAATTGACTGGTTCCCCTCTCCTTGAGAGGCCATTCAAAAAGTAGATATCCTCGGTAGTGGGCACCAGTGATTGCCCCTCTAGCATGAAATCCTCTGCATCAGGGTGCCAATAGTCAACCAAGGCATTCATTAGCCTCATTTGCGCCCGCATAAACGGACATAGGAAGAACTTTAGCAACCCACATTGCATTAACGCGACCACGACATTCAGATCTCCTTCAACCAACTCACCAACTTCTTCATGCTCCCTTTCCCTCTAGTGGACATACATCCTGCCAAAACAACAAGGTTCAGGAGGGTGGGTGAGTGCTTTTTGGTTCTTTTTGTCTATAAAGGGAGGTCCACACGTGTTGTCTAGGTGACAGTTATGTGTACACATGGGCAGGTTTTACTCTGCCTGAGTGTACACGCGGCTTGTCCAGAGACAACTCGTGTGGACCTAGGGCCAAGCTTTTAAAGGTTGACACCCACCCAAAAAATGAAATGAAAAGAAAAAGTCAAGAATTGAATAGCTAGATAGGGGAGTGTGTACTTACTTGGTCCAGACGAAAGTTTGTTTCGTTCACTATAGCTCCCGTAATCACCGTTTTTATCAAGGGGGGTCTTTTGGCTCCAGGGTCAATTTCCAAATCAGCAATGGTGATAATGAGCTGCCAACTTCTATTTATAGACTTTTTGGTCTCTTCTTGTCACTTTTTTGGCCTCCCTTATCATTTTATTTATACCAAAAACCATTTAGAGTGATTCATGAGTTGCATCGGAGGGATTTGATCAGGTATTGGGACAGTTTTAGGGAGTTTTGAGTATTTTTGACGATCCATGAAAAATTTTCCGACGATCAACTTGAGCATATAGGTTAGGTTTCTACCCTAATTTTTGTATCTCGTTGTCTTTTTCATTTTCCATAGGATCGATCCCATCAAATTGTGACACATAACCATCATATCTTCTTTATAAGTGTCACAACTTGGTGGTAGAGCCTACCGAAACATGGATGCCCTAGGTAGACCCTGGTTACATTATGGCATTCATGTTGTCTCTAACAACACTGTAGGCTCGAGAGTCCTTATAGTCTTTCCTTAATATGAGTTTGAGCCTCATTTGCATGATTCTTCTTCGATCTTGACCTCACCCTCAGGACTCCCAAAAAATAACGGGTCTTCTTTTAAGCCTTTTTCAGACCCTCTAAATATGAAAAGATTGTCGAGTGATCTTGTGGCCTTTCACGCTCGTTAAACTAAAATTTGAAGTCACGTCTGCCTGGCGGTAGTTTACCCATTTTTCGGTCCGGACAGTCAACTATACGAACAAAGGTATACTCTATGGAAGTTCAGCTCTATAGAAGAGTACTCTCAGGTATAATTTTATCCCTTTTTCAGGCCTGAGGGACTAAACTTACGAAGAAGGAACCCCAACGGAGTCCATAGTTAAGCTCTTTTCAGACTCCCTAAAATTGAAAAGATTGTCGAGTGACCGTATTCTTTCACACTCATTAAATTGGTCCAGAAGAACGTTCCTGACGGAGTCCATAGTTAATCTTTTTTCAAACTCCTTAAAATTGAAAAAATGGCCGAGTGATATTGTCTTTATCACACTCATTAAAATGGTTTTAAATAGACGTCTTGTCGGTGCTAGTTTACCCCTTTTTCAAACTGACTAGACTACCTTCGAAAAATGTACCCAATGGAGTTTCTTTTTATGTTTTTTAGACTCTCTAAATATGAAAAACCATCGAGCTTACCTTCTCTGGGCTTGTTAAACTTACATCGAAGGATGTTACCATTGTGTGCTTTGTTAACCGCATTTGCATACCTTATATATCAGCCTTGTAACAGTTTGCTTCTGCATTTTAACACCCTTAGCCCCTGGAGGATTTTTTCCCGAGTATCATTATTTTGAACATCAGTCTTGTCCTTGTGCCTTGAACTTGTATGTTTGCAACACTCATTCCTCCTTTGTAACGCAATATTCCTTTATTCTTTTTACAACTATTGAAAAGGACAAAAAAAAATTGTCTCTTTATCACACCATTAAAATGGTTTCAAATAGACGCCTTTGTTTGGCAAGTAGTTTACCCTTTCAAACTCCATCAGACTACCTCTTCAAAATGTACCCAATGGGTTTCTTTTTATGTTTTAGACTCTGTAATGTATGAAAACCATCGGCTTCTCTCGGCTTGTTAAACTTACATCAAGGATGTTACCATTGTGTGCTTTGTTAACCGCATTTGCATACCTTATATCAGCTCTCTAGGTCAGCTTTGTTTCTCGTATTTAACACCCTTTGCCACTGGAGGATTTTTCCCAGTATCATTATTTTGAACATCGGGCTTTGTCCTGTGCCTTGAACTTGTATGTTTGCAACACTCATTCTCCTTTGTAACGCACATTCTTTATTCTTTTTACAACTATTGAAAAGGACAAAAAATCAAATATACCCAAAAGAGGAAGGGAAAAGTATTTTCTATTGGTAGCATAATGAGTCGCCTTGGATAAAGCATTGTTTGTTCACCAAACTATGGGATGTAGTAACGACCTTAGGAATATTTTTTATCTCTATATAGAGTTGTGTCCTCCACCGCCTGGTTACTCTTCCAAACATATATTTGTGTTGCCTCGATTGATATTTATATTCGAAGCGGGAAGTTTGTCACCAAACCCGAAGCCTACCCTCTGCAACATAGCGTTCTTGGTCCCTCATACCCACCATCTCCGAACATCCACCGTCCTTGTTCAAATCATCAGTTTCCTTAGTCTAATCATCATCAAGATTATCAAGTCCATGAGACCTACTCCAGTCATTAAGATTCCTCTCAGTAAATGTACACCCATATTACACTTCTACCTTAAGTTTTGAAGATTTTGAAGTTGTTGCTCGAGCTCAAGATATCATCTCCAGCCATCAGGCCATATCAATTTCTAGAAGATGGATACCTATATGTATATCTTTCATCGTAGATGTAGCTCTCATGGTGTATTGTTCGCGAACTACTATATAGTTATATGACATGGATCTACAGCATTTGATTGGTATCCATGATTTCTTTCATCCTAAGCATGGGTATGACTACGAAACATTTGTTATTTTGCGTGCATTTTACCTCCGGTTCCTGATTCTTGGGCTTAATCGTTCGACACATCAAGAAAGATTGGTAATGTATTTCGCCATCAGATGCTCTTCTAACCTCAACTCATGCATTAGGGGCACCGTTATAACCCTAAATTGCACCACACATGACACTCCGCATCGCCATCTCATATCCCTCTTCTTTTCCAGCACCAACAACTTTTGAAAATCCTCTTTTATATAAAGGCCCACGCCTCTATACATTATCGCATGCATTTACAATAATCGGCTGACCTAAGATAGCCCACGTGGACCTAATAATAAAAAGCATGAAAAATAGAAAGTTGTTGACATAACACAAAAGCTATGGGTGAATTAATTGAAACTCTCGACCATGTATGGCCGAGGGTTTGTCCAAAATACCTAGCTCCTTCTAGCCTATAAAAGAAGGGTAGGGGTCCATTTGGAAAGAGGAAAAATATATAGAAAAGAACTCTTACCCATTTGGCGCGTATTCCTGTCCCAACCTCTTTGTAGTCTTCCAGTTAAAGGAGATACAAAGCAAAGCAGCTGGAGGATAGTCAAAGAGGAGCCTAGGATCGTCTTCCATGGAGCGGGCCTCAAATTTTGTAAGTTGACCTATCATTCAAAGTAATAAAGAAAGTGCTTTTCCCATCCCACTAATTTCCTATTCATAAATTGCTAAGTACATGTTTGAATTTCTAACTTGTTATTCTATAGGTAGTATGTAATGTGTAGTTGTTTCTGTCTTGTATGCAGGTCGGGCTGTTGGAAAGGAGAACTGGGAACAAGTAATCAAGTACGACAAGGGATTGATATCGAACGCCAAATGAGGGTAGGTTGATTCAGCCATCGTGATTCACCAGTAAAAAATAAATGGGATTTAAGTCCTGGGATGAAGATAGAAAGTAAATTTTCTCTAGGTCATATCTCAGATAAAGTCTAATCCTATTTGCTAGTTCATAAGGAGATTTCCCTCACAACAATACTGCTCATAAAATAAATTAAATCAATCTACTATCATAAATATGTTTCATATTTAATCCAAAGCATCCACTTCCAAGACCAAAACACATTCACCGCTCCTCAATTTCATACAAAATGTTGTTGTCTCAATAATAAACAATTTTATTTCCTAGAAAAATTCAATTTATAACTGTCTGTGCATTATGATTTATGCAACATTTCCAATTCAATAGTACATACAATGTAACCATTAGAACCACAATATTGCATGTGCTAACGCGAAATCTCTTCTTTAAAATAAAAACATGCACAACCATCCTTGTTATCTATGCCCAAAATTCATCCTAAAACCTAGATAAACTATCAATAGTCACTGTCATCTAACAAACATCAGCCTGATTCAACCACACACATGTTCATTTTTTTTAACAATGGATTTAATTTAAGAGCATGCTCGATAAACCAATCATATACAAAGGTATTCAATCATATCATTGACACAATCTTGATTCAAAAACAATAGTCAACCCCAAAAACATAACCCCGAGCTTGATCTCTCAGGTAGTATGTATAGGCTTATTTTTAAAACAATCATAGTATGCATGGTGATTCCCATAAGACATATGAAGAGAACATAACTAAACTGACACACATGCACCTCTTTTTAACTTGACAGAACCCTGATCGGGGTTGGTGAAACTCACATAGGTGTATTCTTATCTTTAAATGAAACCATGATTATGCTGGGATTAAAAATAGTAAGAGATACCATAATCGATTAGAAGGACAACTCTCAGTTGTGGTGGCAACTATACTTATCTCTTTCATTCAAATGAATCTAATGCAGTAGGTTGGCCATACAGTGATTCAATTAAGAGATGGTTATTGAAGCAGGGATCCCTGCGGGCTTGAAAAAATTGTACCACCATAAACCTAAAATCTTGAAAACCTCAGAGGTGCCCGAGGAAGGGAGTAGCCAAGTCGCACTCCAAATCAAGATCTGTGGGAAATTAAATAATATAGGGATGCAACATAAAATTGTTTTGTCTTAAAACAAAGAGAATGGTCCTTTAGCATCCTCATATCCATTTGCTCATTGAGTAACCATGCTTCCAAATATATTCTTGAAAAATGTTGAGCCATGCTTCAAAAATATAACACATTCTTCAACTTATAACTCCAATATCTTGATAGAACCATAAGTTAATTCTCGAGTGGAAAATAAATCAATTCTAGCTAACCAATCCAGAAACACATATATGCCTCTAAAACCTTTTTTTCATAGAGAAATGGGGTTTAATTTAACAACCATATAACCTCTGCAAACACATAGAGACTGTGTTTCTTCCCAACACCTAGGAGGTCAATAACTCTCGAAAGCAATTGACAGTGAGGTCACACAACATAACAGTCATTATGATAGTAGATATGAGATTAGCAGGTGTGGAAACACTTCGTGAAAAGAAGGCCAGAACACAACTCGTATACATTGATACATACACAAGCCTCTATTAAACATTCAAGGCCAGCCAAGATGGACTGTGAAAAGATTCAGTGAAATGACATTCAAGAATGAGTCATCAAATAAGAGCTCAAGGCTCAGACAAAAGAACCACAATTATTGTTGGGATATTAGATTGAAAATCAAAAGAATCATAATGACGACCTAGAGAAAACCGAAGATAACAACTGATACATAAAATGGTGGTTAAAACCCCTCAAACTATGAAACATAGATCTTGTTGCACCACTGTTACCATTATTTCAAAGAGAACCATCATAAAAAAACCAATCTGACCGAGTAAATAACCAATGCACAAAATTTATAATCAATAACACCCATTACTTCACTTAAAAATGCCAACATTTTGTAGTAATCACATAGAACCCATAATACAATATTTACGCTATAGTCAAAACTAAAGAAAACACATAACCCATGCAATCCCAAGCCACCATTTGATTCTTAATATAGAGAGTCCATCATGGATGGAAATCTAAGAGCCATACCTATGAGAAAATCTCTCAAATGAACTGGTCGAAGTTTCCTTCCATCCTCCGAAACGCGCTGGAGCGCCTAGTAAAACTAACATAATGTCCCCACCCTCTTAGAGAGGTGATGAGGACACTTAGTGGTTTAAGTACCCCCCACTAGGTCATAGTCTTACACTGAAGTGGGAAGTCAATGAAGCTAAAGTCATATTTTTAAGTTGGACTAAGAAAGGAAAAATGGGATTAAAGGTAAAAAGATAACTCAAATGTAAGAATAGAAGATTAACCTCGAGTTAACTTAACTCACAGAGAATTAGAAGAAAATGTATAAGTAAGAGGTCGGGGTGCACCTATTACACATTCTGGTTTTGGATTAGCATTTCTATTGCTCTTGAGCATTCGCTACTTTGGGGTTTTGTTGTACAAACCCCTAAACTGAATGCTCAAAGCACTAACAAGAAATATCCACTCACCTTGTTCCATAGCTTGGTCCTGGGGATGAAAGATTCCCTCCACACCATTCTAGTCTCACTATCATCTCCCATCCAATGCTTCAAGGTAGCAGGTCGTACTTTTCTTGTGATTCTAGCAAGGGCGGACCATTATCTAGAGGGAGGTTCGACCCAAATTTCATCCAGAGGGTCTGGGACATTCCAACACTTGGTCTTGTTTCGTGGGAATGATCATCATTTTGAGCACCCTTCGGAGAGTTATCATCCCTCACAACATTTATCCGCAGATTGGGACGCCTTGGGAGCCATAGGGCATCCCAGATTTAGAAAACCCATCTAGGGAGATCTGTTTGTGATTTGGTCTTGAAACTTCCTCCACGGGATTCTCTTAGCCCGATATACATTCCACGAGAGTTTCTGCTCATTGAGCCTGCATTTCTATTGTGGACAAGTTTCATTAGTTTTCACACCATGAGGGCGCAACTCCTCTTAGGAGAGCCACTTGAGGCTAGAATTGACCTGGGCCCAAACTTCCTTGAGGAGAGGTTCCCATCTTGATCTATCATTGGGATGAGTTTGATCTCATTTGGAGCATCCTACCATCATGGCCAAATTCTTGAGGGCTTCGGGCCTCATTTGGAGCGGCACCCTTCAGCCTAGAGGGTTTGACACCCGTGATTTGTCGGTATTGGTCTTCATCATTTCTTCACCTTTGAGGTGTATTTTGTAATCGACAGTAATTTTGTAGTAGCTCATACTTTGCCATTGATTGCACGTAATTCATATGAGGTTTATGCCAGATCGTAATTCATCTAGTGTATTGATTCTCGCGATAATAGAAAGGTCAAATCTTGTTTTTGCTTCCATATCTTGATTGTGTTATGATCTTCATATGTTGGATCAATCCTGTATGCAATCTCTACAACTCCATAAACACCTCGCATAACAATAAATCGTAGTAGTTAGTGATACCAAGAAAAAATTTGGTTTGGGATCATTACACAAATGTAGAGCAAAAATGCAACTATGCTTGAGTGACAGTCTCAAGGGAGGTTTGGAATGACGCGGCAAGAAATGCATGTCGCTTCCTCACATGGATTTGTTCAATTCCATGTACGAGCCAACTCACATCCACCATTAAAATCAAACTGTTCAATGCATAATCTAATGCTATCATTTGTAGATAAGGATACCATATCTATTATATAGTGCACCACCCGAGACATATATGTTAACCTTATGTCATAAATTCAACAATAATAATATATTAACATTACCATATGTACCTCCATATAACTCTTTAATAAAAAATTGCATATCCTTCAACCATAACAGATAGCATAATAGCTAGGTCCACCTTTTCACAAAGGTTTATACATAATATTTTTTCCATAGCTTTAGAATTTTTTCATAGTTTTTCCCTTTTGTTTTGACCAAGCTCCCATTTATTATCTTTTTCATAATCATATATGGATGTTCTCCAATGTTCCCACATATCACAAATATAACTCAGAATAATATAACTCTCATAACCATAGAACTGCTCTGTATTGCAAGAATTTAACAACCATGCATCAACCACCCATTTATCATATCAAATGGAACCAAGACTACATCATCAAATGTATAGGACTATGTAGGGAACATCATAGCAACAACAAAATATGTGTAATATGCCTATCTTTGCAACTCCTATATACAAGGGGGGTCCCACCCACTAGTATTATATATTGCTATCATAATTAAATAATAACACTTAGCAATCATTTGTAGGGATAATTCACAGCTTTAATCGCCACCGAGGGGAGAAAGAAAGTGGATCTAGGAAGAAGGCAAAGGCCCATAAAAATCATCGGAAACATCATTGAAACACAATGATGTGGAGCTAGTAGCCACGACAATAGAGGATTGACTGTCAGACATGTGGGAGAACACCAAGAACCACATAGCTTCAATTTTGAGTAACCAAGTAGAAAACCGTGGATGGAGAAGTTGTACACAAAATGAAGTATCAACAAAATACAACAACGCCAATGAAAGAAGGGTTACCGATGGGAAAGACAGTGAAGATCATGACACAGGGGAGTGTAAACTTTAGGATCACTCTCAACATGTTTTCCATGGATGAGGAGACAATGCAAAGGACTCTGAGAGAGATTTAGATGATGGACTTTGCGTTGCCCAAGATTCCAACTAAAGTGCTATATAAATTACATGTGAGAGTCATGTAGGAGATTCAGTATAGAGCAAGGTCATATGCGACAAACTTCTACAATCGGGTAATAAGAAGACAACACCTCACTAAAGGGAGGCACTTAGCCAGGAAGGGAAAGAGAGAAATCTAGCACATCAAAAAGTGGAGGAGATGGAGAAACAATAAGTGGATTATTTCAAGCCATCCTCGACAACGCAGAATCGAAAGAAGCATATTCTGAAGAGAATATGAGGAAAATAGCAAAGGCCTTGGTGCATTATGCTAAAGAGCTAATATCAAGGAACCGAGGAGCTGATGTTCCAATGCACTCTCCAAAAGAATCGAAAGAGAGACATCTACTAAACATATGGAAAAACATTGCTAACACATGGCAGAGTGGTATAACTGTTGGAAAAGAGCGACCAAATATGAACACAACTATTAGAGGACAAGAGCCTACAAGAGTTGCAAAAGGAAAGGAAGATAAATTGTACGTAGCAATGGTAGATGTCAAGTAGTCACAGAGGACATTGTCACTGCCAGAGAAGATCAAGACTATTTTGGCAACACTAAATTATCATTATTTCTACCATTTCTTCACACATATTTCATCCATTTCTACCACTCTTTATCACGTATATCATAATTTATCATATAATTATTTATGCTCTTGTGGGTAAATAAGATTTGTTCTCCTTGTTTTAATAAAATTGAAGGTTATTATGCATGATTTTGCTTATAATGGTTTATTAATGATTTTTTTTATAAAATCACCATGATTTTATCATCAAATATCTCTCTTCCGACAAAATTGATTTTTAGTTTATAATAAAATATTCCAACTTAGAAATCCACTGGAATAAGAAGTAACAGTTTTTGTGTTGGATGTTTCGGGAAACTGAAGAAGAATCTTGAAAATCCCAGACATGGGTTTTGTGTAGAACAAACCACCCAACTCTTTTATGAGTATGATTTCCAAAATTCGATCTAGATTGAGAGAAATATAAGGTTATTTGAAGACAATTTTATCAAATTTGTTGTTGTGGCCATTTTCTAAATTCTTCCAATTGCAATGCCAAATTCGACTTGTTTCAACTGATTGATGATGGAGAGATCTTTCAGATTTGATATTGTTTATTCAGATTATGTAATCAATCAAAAATTTTAATAGGAAATCATTTTGAAATCCATTTAGTTGTAATTTCCTAGCTTTGCCTCAAATTTAACTAAAAACAAATGAGGGAGAGGGAGAGAATTATGGAATTGATGGAAAATTATTGAATTTGAGGCAAAGATAAGAACTTCATTCTGGTGTAATTATTTCTCTCATATATTTTAATGAAGGAAGATGTCCATTGATTTTTGCATCTATTATTTGTAATTTTGATTTGAATTATTTTCAAGGTAGAACTGACTCTTTGGCATGTGGGCCCACTTCCCTAAACGAGGTGATGCCTTGAACATCAAAACTAGTTTAGTTGTGTGCTTATTCCTTTGAATTTCAATTTATGTTCCTTAAAGAAAATTTAATTTTCTTCAAGTAATTTGTTGGCTAATGTATTTTCCAGATTTGATATTTCCTGCAATTTCTAGATTTCATTTAATTTATTTCTCTATATTAGCATTTGAATTTTGTTGAGTGCAATAATTTCCAATTCAATAAGTTGTTGTTTACTTTAGTACGCATTCAAGTCACAGGATTAGCATAAGTCTTCTTTCTTGTCACTTGATTTCTACTTTTTAAATTTAGTATTGATATTTAAGTCTTGCATTTTATTTCTTGTTGAATGAGCTTCATAGTTTAGAACATAATCATGTAGGACCAACGCTAGTTGTGGGTAGTTTATTGCATATATTTTATAGCCTTCCTTGAAATAAAAATACGTTACTCATTTGATAACAATGTACTGTGTGATTATTTGTTTCTTTTATTATTACAATTAATTTTCCCAACATTTTGCTGTCAAGGTCGGGGAGGAAATCAAAATAGTACTACCACACTAATATCTGGTTGTAGATGCATTCCTGAATCCGAGAGGGTTGGATATCAAATAAAGAAGGTAAGAACCTACACACACACCCTAGCTAACTTGTGGTGAGGTCTCCGTAGGTAGTTTCTGTGTCATATAGCATGCACCCATTGAAATTATGAACATTAAAGGTAGGAACTTGAAATTTTGATGTAAGAACCACCCATTCCACTAACCAATTGATAGGAACATTTGAAGGAGGAGCCTCAAATTAGCACATGAATAAACTATTCTATTTCTTTCCAAAATAGAATAGTTTATTCATGTGCTACTTTGAATTCCCTATCATAGATCTAGAAGGAATGACAGAAATGCACATCATTCCCCCATCCTCTCTACCAAATTTTCATGGTTTGGAAAACAAAGACCCTGATACATTCTTATTTGAGTTTGAAGTAATTTGTAGAGGACATGATTATTGTACTAATGCTCAAAGGTTGAAATTGTTTCCTCTTACTCTAAAAGGAGAAACTCTTCCTGATGGTTTATGAGTCTTATTGGAAACCAATACATTCAAACATGGGGGGACATGAAGAATGTATTCTTGAAGAAGTATCAAGGCTATTGCAAGACTAATGAATATATTTTAGTATGATACAAGGGAAATATGAAAGACGATTCATGTGGAGCCATTTCAATATTAACCTTCAAAAATCAAAGCATAAGCATTTGACAAAAGAGATCTTGAAAACACTCCTACTTAAAGGAATTAAAGACAGATTTTTAGAACTCTTAAATCTGATGGGAAAATGTGATGTTTTTCAACATCATATGATGATATTTTAATTATGCATAAGGTATTCAAGAGGAATTCTGTATTAAATAATTCTAGATATAAATTTCTTCTTCCAAATCATACAGTAAGAGATATAAGAGCTGAAATCAATGATTTATTTGAACATTTTAAAACCAATTTTATTATCTCTATAAATTCACAATTGAATGTTTTGCAGGTTAAGAAAAATCAAGAAAAACATGAAGACGTGTTTTTCCCTCGGTGCCGAAAGAAACATCCCATGGATAGTTGTTTTTTCTTACCTGGGATGAAAACAACATAACAAAGAGACTGAGAAACTGCAACAATCTCACAACCATGAAAATCGTGGCCTACATGCATGGTTCAAAACAATTTTTCTTCATTTCTTAATACTTTGCATTAATTCATCATGGAATACTCTATGTTAGGAAGTTTACATTGTTACAATATCCTCAACCGCACATAGGTAGATCAATGTATTCGATGTAATAAAGGTCAATATTAATAAGACCCTTTCAATAAAATAGAATATATGGATGTAAGAAGATTCCATTAGAAGCTTCCTTCTAGAAGCGATCTTCCTCTAGATGCTTCTTTTAGTATAAATAGAAGTCGAAGGCATGAGAATTTTTGTCTTGAAAAATATTGTAATACATCTTTTCTCTATTAGAGGTTTCCCACTTGAAGAGGCCCGTGAACATTGCTATCCGATTCAAGTGTTATTTCTGTTCAAGAGCTATTTATGTTGCTATTTCGTAAATCATTTCTCTGTATTGTGAAGATTATGTCGGATATTTTACTATTATTCTGCAATTTCTAACATTTCGCTTCGTCGCGAGATATTTTATATATCCTCGGTATCTTGCAAGTGGTAATGTATAACTCTTGGCAGAAATTGTGGGATAATTTTTTTCCGTGGTAGAGACGTATTCCGGCGCCTTTAAGCCATAGAGATCCGGTTGCTATCGCAGGCATAAACCCGCGGTTGAGTGATTCACACACGCAGGAAATACAAGTGGTTCTGTTCACGCTTGTTGGCCACACCCTTGTAATCCCTGGTACCCTTCAAGTGGTAGCGATCGTATTAATTCGTAGTACCTAGATTTCTCCTGGAAGGTTCCTCTCAGATAAAAACCTATCGGCCGGACCGCTATATAGTGTCACCGAACAACACTTGGGAAGATAATATCTAGTACATGGGTAGTCGGGTGTACCCGGCTTAAGGGTATCCTCCTTAGTTAGTGCCCCGAGATATTAATGGTACTACTGTTAACCTTCGTATATCGAGAGCTATAGCATAGGGAAACCTCTTGTTTGTAGAACCCTTGAACACCTAACTCTTGGGGAACATAAACAACAATATAAACAAAGTAAACCTGACGAGATCTATTAACCCGCATCTCAGATTCTAAGTTGCTAAGTAAATACTTCCTGGTTCATAATTTGGGGATTTCAACGGCACATTCTTAGACCAAAGCATAACCCCGGCGCCTATAAAAACCAAAAAAAGTCCGGAATTTTTTCACCCATTATTTGAGACCTATCCCGCTAGATTCCTCTTCTTCTTCCTCATCACTTTCCTCCATATCATTTTTCTGCAAAATTTTTTGACCCCGCCGCACCCTTTTCCCTTCACCCATTTTTTCACCATTATTTGAGACCTATTCCATATTCATCTATTTTCCCTATCACTTTTACCCATATCAATTTTCTACAAACACTCTCAATTCTCGGTCTCAAGACCTCCTTTCAACTGGCCATCATGGTCCAAACCCATAACCAAGAACTAGAGTCTCGATTCAACACCTTGCAACATGGTTTTCTTGAGACCCAATAAGTGCATCAACTCGGCTACTTATTGCCTCCGTAGGATGCCTCCTAAGGAATGCCTCCGTATTCCGATAGCTATCCCTAATGGCGGTAGAAGTCAAAATGAACTTGAACTGTCAAGCAGCACCGCACTCAAACCAAAATCCCTCCTCACTTTCATCGAGGATGCACCTAAAAGACCTAAGGTGAAACTTCTTCCCATTCCTCTCAACCACATCATAACTCATTTCAAAAGGGACATATGCTCATGGTGGATAAATCTAAATTTGATGGCTCCTGCACCCCACCGGTTGGTCACACAAAGGAATATTTTTTATTTCTCTCACAACATCGTATGACTTGTCCAAACTCTCGTATGGTGTTCTCCATCTAGACTGGCGAACGCCGGAAATGGTGGTAATGGAGAAAAACTTCCCGGCTAAGGATATATTGCTTGGACCCAATTTGTGGTCGAGCTTTTATGAACGTTTTGACACCGACACCAACCATTTGGGTCGCTTGGACGTGTCTGAAGCAACGCACGTACCAGACTTCTAGGTCAGATTTATGATCCGCTTTTCAAACGTGGCATAACGGATGTTTTCTTCAGGCGCTTTCTATTTGGCCTCCTGCGAGGAGTAAGGCCCATGTCCCGCGTAGTTTGACCTACCACTTGGGTGGAGGCTACCAAAAGCCAAAGAAGCACAAATTATTTCCTCTCAAAATCGTAAACCATCCTTTATCCCTCACCCCAAACCAATAAATCCCACTACCCTCCGCTCCTTTAAAAATCCCAAAATTGACCCGCGCTGAAATGGATGAATGACAACTCAAAGGCCTCTCATATAACTGGGTGGATGACAAATATTCCATTGCATACAAATGTAAGGAACAAAAATCTCTTTATCGCCATCTCGAGGATATTCAAGAAGACAATGAGATTAATTTCCATTCTCGAAGTCACCGTGGAACTTCTAAAATAAACCTCCTTCCCAATTCTCCGTATAGAACCTATCATTTCCCTACTCACCGACCCTAAACTCTCAAACTAATCGGTTATAATAAGCAACCGAAAGGTCATCTTGTTGATAGTGGCAAAGACCTACAACTTTATTCATCACGCGACGCTTCAAGAAACCCACTCATATCCATAAGTTGTTAATAATTTAAATCATGATTTCCAATGGTGGCTCTATGAAATGTGAGGGGCGTCATGTGAAAATGTGCTTCTCCAAATAGGGGACTACAACATCAAATCCCATATTTTTTCTATCGACATAGGAGGTTGTGACATATTGTGTTGCGTCGAATGGCTCGTGAACTTTGGGTCCAATTCTCATGGACTTCAGAACTAACCATGCAATTTGATCAAGGTGGCCACAAACATAAATATCAAGACATCAGGTTCTCCAAATCATCATTCCCTCATCAAGAGAAATTGCTCGCAAGGTCATTCGTGTGTCACAGCCCAACTCCATGCCATTCAAGCCACAGAGATCCCACTGCGGCTCCCCAAGACCCCCAAGCCCTCTTGTCTAAAACATCAAACAAGGCCTTTCCACTCTTGGCGCGACTCCCCTTCCCCGCTGTGTCCAGTGATCATTCCATTCCCCTGTCCTAGGAAGCCTTCCAACATACACGCCCATATCGCCACCCCTCTCCCCAAAAGAATGAAATTGAAAAAATGGTCCAGAACCTCCCATCATCGGAGTCATTGTCCGGCCCTAGACGTCCTTACTTCCTCCCCGGGTCAGCCACACATGGTACTAAAGAAGGTTCTGGCTTAATGTCCGACTCTCAAGTTCTCACAATAAACTCTCACCATCAAAGATCAATTCCGGTCATTGATGACCTCCCTGATGAACTGAAAGGGAAACGCAATTTTCACCAAACTTGATCTGCTCGCTACCAAATCCGCCTCCAAGGAGTCCGACATTCCTAAGATGGTCTTCTACCCATGAGGGCCACTACGAAGTTTTGGTCATGCCCTTTGGGTTGCGGTGTGTAATGCCTCCACCTTTCGTGAGCCCTTATGAACCATGTTTTTCGTCCTTTTCTTCATCATTTGTCCTAGTTTCTTTGATGATATCCTCATATATAGCAAGACATGGAAATACCATCTTACTCATATGGATCAATTTCTCGTACTCTTACCAATACCTTTTTCGTAAAATAGTCCAAATGTGCTTTTGGTATCTGGCAGAATACTTGGCTTCCAGTGGGCAAGGGATGGCGCCGGTGGACCCAAAAGATTGAAGTTATTCAAGATTACGCACTCTAAGACTCTCAAATCTCTTGCGATTTTAACATTCTCAATATTGTGGTATTATTATCACAAGTTCAATAAGAACTATAGAAAGATTGCAACACATCTCACAACTCTCCTAAAAATAACTCTTTCACTTGACCCTGAAATGCTTCAAGCTTTTCAAACTTTGAAGATGGCCATGTGCACCACTCCTGCCTGGCTCTCCCCGACTTCACCAAGACATTTGTGTTGGAAATGAGATGCATCGTGGAAAGGCATTGGCACTGTCCTAATGCAAGAAGAAAGACCCCTAGATTTTGAAAATCTACCACTTAAGGGAAAGGACTTAAACAAACACATTTATGAGAAAGAAATGTTGGCGATTTTGCATGCGTTGAATTATGGCGTCCTTATCTTTGGGGCAACGATCAAATTAAGACGACCATCAAAGCCTCAAATACTTTCGAAAACAACGCATTCTGTGAGTAAATAAAATAGCTCACTAAGCTCTTTGGCTATGATTATGAGATCATTTACAAGAAGGGCAAAGACGTAGTATGCATGCACCGTCCCTAAATATGAAGATGAAGGATCCATTTTTTCTCAATCCTTCATTGTACCAGATTGATTGGCTACAAGTCAGTAATCAGAATGGTCAAAACTTCAAAAGTTTGCATCTAATTCAGCAACTAGAATAAGGCACGCTCCCCCAGGGTACCTTGGCTTCAGGATGAGCTTCTCATATTAAAAGGTCATTATTTAAGTGTAAACAATCCAAGCTCAAATCCACGATACTGAAGCCTACGCTACACCCACATCGGGGCACTCGGGGTTCACCAAAAAATATGACAGTTAAACGCTCCTTTTTCTTGGATGGTATGAAACAGACATCCGTAATTTTGTGGTCATCGAATGTGAGGTATGCCAATGCAACAAGGAGAAACAGTCAAATCTCCAGCAACCCAACCGCCCAATCGATATTTGGAAGGATATATCTATGGATTTTATTATTGTAAATACGCAAATCGGCATAACCGATACTGCGGCGGCACCGCTCTTCCATATACCATTTTGTGTTTTCACCACCCATTTACATCAGATCCACGGCGGCCCAAATTTTCATGGATCGGATCTTCAAGCTTCATGGCATAAACTCTATTGTTTCCATCGACCCAACTTTCACAAGCAATTTCTTGGCAAGAACCGCTTAAGCTACAATAATAATTGCATCTCATCTCACTTTTATCATCCCCGCAGATGTGATGGTCAAATCCAGTCGTCACCGCGGTTTGAAACCCATCCGAGGTGCTTTGCATCGGAAAACAACACCAAGTACTAATGGTTACCCCTTGCCGAATGGTGGTACAACACCATACATTACCCATACAACCACTGCAGATGACTCCTTTGAAGCAAGAAGGGATGGTATTTTCACCATTGGCCTTCATACTAACGGTACCTCAAGGTCCGAAGGCTGACCAAACACTTACGTACGAGAGGTGATATCCTTCTGCACCTAAAGAGAACTCTGGTCATATTCGTAACATAATGAAGTGCTAGCGTGATCAAGGTCACCGACCAAATTATAGAAGGGGATCGTGTTTTACCTGGTCAGAACTACATATAAGCAAACTTCCCATACGGCGCGCTAGTCGGTTAGCACCCAAATTTTATGGCCCTACATCAGCTTCTAAAGCATGTATCAAGTCTATCGCTAGCTCCTACCGAAGCTACATCCCGCTATTTTCATGTTTCCGCCGAAGAAGGTGATTGGAACCAAAATAACTTCAAACCAACCCTCCAGAGTTAGTTGAAGAAGGATCCATTTACAACCGTATAGAAGTTTTGGACCAGAGGGGAGCTACCACGAGAACCATCAAGGAAGTGCTCATACACTGGAAATATATGACTCCAACAGAGATGTAACTTTAAAGAACCAAATGCACCAACATTCTGCAAAGATGACATCTCCACTTTGAGTCATATCGCTTTTACAAGACATGTTAAGGTCCTCCCAACCCACATTAGCAGTAGATCAATGTATTCGGATAATAAAGGTCAATATTAATAAGACCTTTCAATAAAATAGAATAATATGCATGTAAGAAGACCTATTAGAAGCTTCCTCGCTTCTAGAAGGATCTTCTAGATGCTTCTCTTTTAGTATAAATAAGGTTCGAGAGTATGAGAACCCTAGATTGGATATATTGCATAGAGCACCGCCGACCGGAGGTTTCCGAAAAGGCCTTTGAACATTGCTATCTGATTCAAGTGTTATTTCTGTTGCTATTTCGTATATCATTTCTGTGTATTGTGAAGATTATGCTGGATATTTTACTGTTATTCTGTCATTTCTAGCATTTCGTTTATGTTCTGCATATTTTATATATCTGGTATCTTGCACATACCAACCTCACTATGACCCCCACCAATCTTGTCCACAAGCTTGGCATGAATGATCTTATGATTACATGACTACTCTCCCTCATCTTGTAGCATGCCAAAACATATCATCCATACTCTTCACTACATCATCAAAATCCTCCACACCCTACACAAATTCCTGTTCAATCCATTCCACATCCTCATAACAATAAACTAGTACAACATGCTTACAATATTGAACTGCAAAATTTCCTGACCCTTCCCACCCATCCTATTTGAACTGCACCACTACATGAAACTGATATCAGGTCGGGGAAGGCTTTAAATCCAGAAATTGCAGAATTCATGGAAGAACTTCATGATATGACAAGCATGGGAAATCAAGAGTGTCAAAGATATATTGAATATTGGTTTCACTCCATCATTTGTTCGCAACATCACTCCATACTTCGACAATTATTGGCACCATTGTTTCAAGGGAAGATGGTCTCTCATATTCTAGTATTTATTAACATGCATTTTTATAATTTGGGTATGTATATATTTGAGGATTTGTTTAGAAAATGGCTCCAGTGGAAGTACTCTTATACGTAAGTATATTTTATTTTTTCAATGTAGAGTAGGTTAGAGTAGAAAATAAAATAAGTACATAAATAAATTTATTTATAAAAAACATTTTGATTGTTGCAATATGTTGCGTAGATCAATATGTTTCAATTTATTTGTGTATGTAGACATATTATATGGAAAATCATATTTCTACAAACACTCATCATCATTTTGGAAAAAAAAAGTTTGTTTATCATATTTTATGGCATGCGGGCTTGAGAAAATTACTAGAAACACAGTCGGTACAATCATATTTTGAAGGATCAAATGGGAATAATTTTAAAACATGTTTCTATAATAAGTATCCCTTTATGTATATTTTCCAATCCAATTTGAATCACTCAATTTGGATTTGAAACAAAAACATTATGACCAAAACATTGACAGGGTGTCTAGTAGGTAGCTTAGGTACAGAGTTGGGATAGTCCGTTTTTGGAGGCCTAAATGACTAGATTTTGAAAATCTGTTTCTATGGTGTATTCTATTATGAATCTAGTTTACAAGGAAATTTGAATCACTCAATTTCGATATCGCATGAAAATGTTATGACAAAAATACTGACCGCCTATCGTAAATCATCACTCTTACAACTCTGTTTTTCCGATTGTTCATTGGAGTATTTGACCCATCAATTCTTCTTGTTTTAAAAACCTGTTTCTATTGGATATATCTACATGAATTTAATTTCATATCCAATTCTAATTAGCTCAATCCATCATCAAACAAAAAAGTTATTCTCAAAATATCAACTGTTGGTCCAAGTTGGGAAATAAAAAATAACTCTGTTATGCAGTTTCTTTTGAGTAAATTTGATATACCATCACATCGAATTTTTAAAAACCTGTTACTATTGGAGATATTTATCTAAATTCAATTTCATTTGGCATTTTCATCACTCAAATTGGATAAAAAATGAAGAATTTATGATTAAAACACTGTTGGTTAGTATGGTTAGAGACCTCTCTCCCACAGGTAGACGCTCATTTTTTTATAGGTCCCAGGAGAATAAAGGAGGTTCATTTATGAAAAAATGATTCTTGAAGAAAATGTTAACAACATAAGGTAATTTCATCCAAGCACAATTGTTGTCCCTCGAAACAACATTGCTACACTTGAAATCGCATCTGTTGCAACTTAAGTTATTTATTAATTTATTATTTTCAATAAAATGTTGTTTATTTTCTTATTTCTTTTATGTTTTTGTGTCACATGTGTTGTTTCCTTCAAATTCACGGTTGTTGTTCCTTCATAAAAATAAAATAAAAATAAAAAAAGGGAAGTTCTTGAGTTTCATGTTGTTGCACTACATCTATCCATTTTCTTCCCCAATCTTATCAAGTGTATGATTGCCTTAGATATAATATAAAAAAACTCTTATGGTAAGTCTTGTCAAGAATGATTCACTGTTAATTCCTCATTATTTTGTAAAGTGACTATGACTGTTGAATGAATAATCCTTCTCCATGTTACCTTGCTAGTTTTTGGGAGGGATTGCCCCAATCATGCTTGATACTTCATGTTCACAAGCTTAGAATGGTGGGTAGTTTTATTGTTCATTTAAAAGGAACAATTGTTGTTCCCTTTGTTGTTCATTTCAAAGGAATGATTGTTGTTCCCTTTGTTGCTCATTTCAAAGGAATGATTGTTTCTCCCTTTGCTATTCATTTCAAAGGAATGATTGTTGTTCCCTTTGGAAACATTGTTATTTTTTTCGACATTTATGGGTCCTTTTTTTTCCCTTTTCTTTTTCTTCTCCTTGGTGAATGAGAAATATTTTTAATGTTCTAGGTCTTCTTTGACATAATGATTGAGAAGTCAATTTATCTTGGTTTATTTATAAACATAATCTTATTTTTAAGGAATAATTATGCAAAGATGATTTCATCATGCCAACTTTCAATTTTCTTAAATTGTCAAGTCCTTGATTTCGTAAAATTTATGATGATTCCCAGAAACTTGTATTTAAATATTTCAGTTATTATCTAATGAAATGTTCCTCAAACTCAATATTAGTAAAGAAAAATATATTTACCAATAGTAATTTGAAGGTTCTTAGTTTTTCAGAAGCAAAATTACCCAAGTTGAAAATAGTTACTAAAAAACTTTTTATGCCATCCCTAGCTCTTAAGGAGCCGACATGCCACCCCATCTATTAAGTAATCTTTTGTAGGTTAACAATAAACATAGTTGAATTTTAAACATAAATAGTAAATTGAAGGATAGGAGGTCTCATCACGAGTCGACCTACCATGATCATAGGTCCTAACAAAGTGACATTACCACCATTGGTCACCAAGCCAGGGTATTGGCCTTGAGTTGAAAACTGAAGGACAAGAGGTCTCATCACGATTCGACTTGTTCACTTTTGTTAGCTCCCGTGAATGACATTGTTATTAACTGGTTCCCAAGCCAGAACAATGATCTTCAATAGACTTCTAAGTAAATTGAAATGCTCTTGCAACTATGTACTTATTTCTAATAGATGGGACACTGACATCTCAATGGGCTAAAAATGCATCCCTATCGAGGCTATGGACGCTCGCTGACAATAGTGGCCATGCCTATGGTATAGAAGTTAATTCAATACTATGATCTACTTGGTTACCTTGTTTTCTCAAAACTAATTATCGACAAAGCTTACTATTGCATATATAAGGTTTGTTAGAACTCATGGTTCTTTGGGTAATATTTAATCAGTTCTTAGATAATGATGGTTATGGTTTATATCTATTAATGTGTTCTATATATTCACTTTACATATCAGGGGAGAAAGTTTTTAGGATATTTGATATTTGAAATTTTGTATCATCTAATCTATCATTCCTTTATTCTAGAAAGATTCATATCTTTCACCAAAGATAGTTGTTTTTCCTAATCACCTGCCATTTATTCATATTTTAACAACACTACTATTATTTTGGGGTAGAATAAAGAGACCTATTTATGATTATGAACACCAGAAAATTGATCGATCTTGAGAAGAAAAGACTGAGATAACTAATTCTCACCATTTTTGTGCCCATAGAAATGAAAGTTGATGGGTATAAGGAATGTTTTTTGTTCTTGTCATTTTTATCCTCTTTTATATTCCTTTTTTATCCATTATTATCACATGGAATTCATAACATGATGATG
>SNQJ01S0153853.1:24107-35525 GCA_010110895.2 Picea sitchensis
AAGTGCTGGGGCCAAAAATGCCCTGTAGAACCAAAAATCTTCAACAAATTTGCATCTGATGATGCATCTCTTCATGGCACATGGAGTTGATTACCTGTGTTGGAGAGGCGGTCAACATGCCTCAATGTCACCCTAGAAGGGCATAGCGTCACCCTTGGAAGTGTTTTTAGATGCTAATTAATTTTATTTATGTCTAAATTGAATTTATTTGTAAATTGGTCAGGTCAGCCTTTATTTGACTTGAAATTAATTAAAGGTCACCAATTTTGTATAAATAAACATAAAGTACATTCATTTTTATCATCACAACTCCTCACACAAGAGGAGAGGTCTGAAATTTGCACCCTAGAAGGGCTATTGGCTGAAATTGTCAGGCACACTCTTGTATAAGGTTGATTTTTTGCAAGTTGGATCAATCTTGGAAGCTTTTATGGTGATTTTGCATGGTATTTCATGATTATTCTTGGTGCAAGTAGGTAAAATCTGTATTTTTTGTCATTTATTGAATGGTTTATGTATGATTTTATTTTCTCATACAAGATTATGAAATTGCATGATATGTATGCTTGAAGTAAGGAACTTAAATTGCTACTTTCTTACTTTCTATTTGTCAATCTTTTCATTGAATTGATCTAGTAACTAGTGAAACCCTGGAGCCCTAGTTTCCTAGCACTCTAAGGTTTTGACCTAGTTATTTTCGCCTAAGTTCTTATCCCATAAGAAGCCTAAGGAGAGCAAGGTGCTAGGGCCTAAAATTGCCTACACCCTAGTATCTTGTTTTCTTGAGGAAAATGCATAGGGGGACTTAAGTTACTACTTCTCCTATGCATTCCTCTTGGACTTTTGTGCACTATCAAAATTGATTTGCAGCCTTAGAAGAAGTCGTCCACTTGACTCCATAAGCCCTAGAAGGCACTAGTTCTAGCCTCTCTCTTATTGAAGGATTGATCAAACACTCAAACACTCTTCTCTTAAGCTTTTACTAACTACAACTAACCCTAACTTAGCCTAGATCACTAATATATTTGTTGTTGTTACAAAAGATTGCTACAGCCATCTAACTGCAACAATTTTTTTGCAAAACTGACTTTTAATGCTAGTTAGACATCTCAGAAATTACATGTGACAATTGATTATTATTATGCCTATTAAAAACTAACTTTTTATTGTCTTTTCCAACAATTCTGAGGCATATTTCTTGCGGCTGTTACAAAATACTTTTTGCTGTGGTAAACTCTCATATTGCTGCAATTTTATATCAGCTAGCTTATATTTCAAAAGTTCATGGTCTTATGAAGCACTAACATCATTTTGTACTTGAAAGTTGCCATATTTTTCCTTTGTTGTTTTGTTCTAGGCAGGTACACTTTTTTACTGTTGCTTCATCCCTCAAAGACCTTAAGAACCTTTTGACTTGAGTGACTAGTGAGAGGGGGATTTTCTTGCATCCTTGCCTTAGTCTTATCAGCCCTTTAGGTCATTGGGGTTGTCTCCCTTGGGGGTAACTTTGACATACTCCTAAATAGAAAAGGGTTTCCTCTTAAGGTGACAGTGATAGGTCACTCCCTGTTACGCCAATCTTGCATTCACTTGCCTTGGGCTTTGGGCAAGTACATATTGTGCGATAACATGGACCTTAGACTGCTTTGGGTTGGCCAAGACTTGGTGTCTATCAAAATCTGAGTAGGATGGCTGAAAATCCTCACAAAACAAATCTGCATCACAACTTACAAGGGATGGCCGAAAATCATCCCGAAAATGCTGTGTTGGGTCATCCTCGAATGGATGGAACAAATCTATAACCATATCATCAAGTTGGCACATATATGGACCATCCTGATGCAAAAAGAAATCCTCTGAAGAAATTCTTTCTTTATCCTTTATCCAAGATGTGCCTTCAATGTCGTAGATAGGATCTCCATCAAAATTGAAACAACCCAAATCCCATCTGCATCTCCCAGTCTGTATGAAATCATTAATGTGATCGTCAACTATATCTGGGGGTTGTTCCATGATTTCATCTGCTTCATAGGAGCTGATTACTTTTTCACAAGACTGGACAACTTCATTTTCTTTAAAAGGGACAGTAGATAACAATGTCTCGTTCAGGGCTTTTGCAAGAGAAACTTCATCGAGATCCTTTTGGCAGTTTTCTTCATTTCCACAGTCATGGAACAAAGCATCATCAAATTTTTCAAAAGGATTATAACTCATCACGTTCTCTTCTTGATGTGTAGGAGAAGCAGAGGTCTGGATGTCCTCATCAAGTGGAAAGGCAAATGCTTCATCGTCATCAAACGTCTCATCTAAATCTTCAACATGAGAAACTTCTTCGGGATGTGCTTGGTAATTTTATTCACATGTCTGTCCTTCAAGCACTTCATCTATTGTCTCATCATCGATCGGAAAACCTTCTCTACAAAGAGTGTGTTTGAGCTCTTGGAAAGCATCTTGCAAACTCTGAGTAGCTGGACGATAATGCCTGATAAATTCTTCAATGAGCTTTGTAGAAGAAGGCATACCCTTTGGATTACATGAGTGTGCGAGCCAATCCTTTTGACTTGATTCCAGTGAAGACACAAAAATTTTCATTAGCACATCCTCTTGTAGCACATCTAGGCTTGAAGCATACTTCATATAATTGATGACATGAGTGATTGCTAGAGCTGGATCGCCATTGAATTTAGGGAAACTTGCCCTCCACTCCGGGGAATAATGATTTGGATATCCAAAAATATCCTGAACATAAAAGGAGGGATAAACCATATGAAAGCCCATGGTAAGTCCTGTGAGGCCATGGTTCCATTACTTAGGGTAATACCTCAATGGAGTCGCCGGATGACACCAATGCTCATCAAAGGATGGAAAGGGGGAAAAAGCAAAGGTGGGTTCGTGGAAAGTGGAGTCGTCAGATGAGCTTCAAGAAGAGCTCATTAAGAAAGGTGGAAAGGGAACATCCCTTGGGTGGAGTCGCTAGGAAAGCTAGGGAGAAGGATTTGGGATAACTTGCCAAAGTATTGTTAGGGTTCCGAAGAGGATGCGAAATCCTCCCCAACAACGACGCCAAAATGTTATCGCACAAGTTGTAGGTTGGGCAAAGACCGACCCAACCACCAAGTGGTGACAACTTTAGGATACTATACCCAACGTCACCTCGATATAGGTCCCACGCTTCAAGGGTGACTAGGTCACACTAGGGAGGCGATCCTGGTGACCCTAGGGGGAATGGAGGGGGAAAATAGAAATGGAAAGAGTGAAGCCCCTAGAGGTCAATATTCTAGATGGAAATGGAAGGGTGAAAATGAGTCTTAGGTTGTTTTGAGGTTGCCAAAACCTTGGATGAGATGTCAAGAAGTTGGTACCTGCCCGAGACACAAGGAAAACCACTATGCAGTATAATATGTTAGCTGGATCAGCAAGCTAGGCTTGCTGTCCCTGATTTGCAGCAATAAATGACAGTATATATCAGCAGTAAAACAAGTACTAAAGCTGCTAGAAAGATTGCTCGAAGTCAAATGAAATATGCTTGAAACAAAGTAGATAATCACTAGAGAATTTCACGATCTATAGCATGAGAATTTAGCAATAAATTATGGCTGTCATAAAAGATGTATGCAGAAGTATTTTGCAGCCTTATGGCTGTAGCAAACTTGTTATGACAGCAGTGAAATCAGCCACTAAAACTTGCAAATAAACCACTAAAAAATTGTATTAGACCAAGTAGAATAAGTTGGCAAATTCTTGGCAACTTTTGATGGTGAAAACACAAGTTATGAGTGACTTTAGGTTAGTGATTTCGCAGTGAAATTACCAGCCTTATGGCTGTAGCAAACCAAGACTTATTGCAGAAAATTTACCCAATCAAATTAGCCCCTAGTTAGCTCAATAAGTGCGCCTAGGTTAGTAGAAGGTTAGGGTAGAGTTTTAGGCCTAGTCTAGGGTTAGTTTAGGAGATAATTAGGGTTAGTAGGATAGGGTTAGAGCAGCCCTAATGGATGTAGGTTAGTTTTACTACAGCAGCAAGAATTTGTGGTTGAAAGGGGATGCCTCACTGAGGCAAGGGAGCCAACGGCTCAAAGAACACTTTCCCAAAGAGATAATCTTAAAACTTGAAAATTTCATGTTTACCAAGGCAACAATTTATTTCTCCAATGCAATATGTAAATGACTAGTGCCTTAAACAATGGGTTAATGGAGTCAAGCAAAGAAAGAGCTAGAGATACTACTTCCTTGGGGGTGTAAATCCTTTTACTCCCCAAGGCAAGTATCTCTAGCTAGGGTTTAAGGTAAGAGAGTGTATGCCCTTATACTTCTCTTAGCAAACCCTTGTTAAACCAATAGCATATAAGCATAAAATGATGGAGACTATGGTGTGGATGTATGCCCTTATACTTCCCACCTAGCTCTAGCAAATTAACCTTGACTTGAGCAACAAATGATAGCACAATGTAGAAAAAGCTTACCAATTCAAGGAAAAAGCTAAGACAAACCACCATAAAAGCTAGAGAAAGCATTCCAAGGCTAGCGCATCAATTCCATCAACCAATAATCCAAGAAATAACCATAAACAAGAGCACAAGAGAGAGAACTAGCCAAAGAGAGCAAAAATTTCAGTCCAAGTACTTCTCCAAGATGGAAGAGTTATGTTAAAATGAGATCTTATGATCTCTTATTTATATAAAATGTCACTAAGATAGTTTGTCCACATAATATTAGGGTAAACCACAAGACTAGGGGTCAACAACCCTAATCTTGCCCCTTTTACAAAATAATATTAAACAATTCACTTAAATTTTACTTTTACACAAAAGGAAACCCTAATTTAGAGTGACATCACTCCTTTAGGGGACGTTTTGGCACTAGGAGCAAGTCGTTGTGGATGGAGGAGTGTAGGAAGTCTTCCCAAAGCCACATGTCAAGCATCCAAGTCACTTCCTTCATGGTCAAAGCCTCAAACCCCTCAAAACGTCCCTGTGCCAATGCATGTCAACCTCACCACCAAACCCTAACCTCCGTAGGTGACATCATGCCTCTCCTAGGCAGAACGCTTGGCATGTGGGGGCTAGGTTATGTCGTCCAAGTCATCTTCTAGGCCTTCAAAGTTTGATCTCTCTCATCCGGCATGCGAGCCCTTGGCATCCACCTGTGGGATCCAAACCCCATGGAAGCCCAAGCTAGGCTTGATCTTCCAAAACTGTCCACTAACTAGGTCCTACAAAGAAAAATAAGCATGCCTTCCAAGGATCTCAAGTGATAACATCATGATAAGTAAATTCGATCAATAAATGAGCCACCTAAGCATGTGCATCAAAGATTACCATGTCAAACAATTAAGTGCTCAAAGACATTATGTGATTTGTCAAGCTTGAATATGGGAGGGTCAACGAGGTGTCCTGTTGGGTAGATCTTTCCCTAGGTCAAGGAGAGTTTCCAAGAGATCCATCTCTAAGCCATGTAAAGTGGGTGAAGTGGTTAGGGTCAAGACTCAATGGGCATGGGGTTCATGACATACAAGGGGTTGTAGTGTCTCATTCATGGGTGCCTTTGTAGAGGGTGTGTGGTACCTTCGTTTGCAATGCACTTTTCCCAAGCCCATTATTTTTCCATTCTTTGTTTCTTTCATAAATTAAAGGACAAGTTGAAGGCCACTGCCCTGGCATGGTGTCCAGATAATGATAGTGTCACCCACAAATACCTAACGAAAATGAAAAGGTTGGCCCCTGATGAGACCCCCTTTCTCTTAGCCATGCAACTAAGAGAAATTACCCTGGCTTGGTGACCAGATAATGGTAATGTCATACCACTAGATATCCATGAACATGATAGGCCGACTCGTGATGAGACCTCCTATCCTCCAACTAACCTTTTAAGCATTCATAATCATATTTCTTGTGGGCCCCCCTTTTCTCAAAGATAAATGTTTCATTGCTTTCTTGGGTGATCCCTGGGTGAAGCATCGAGAAGGTTTATACATAGGATTATATCTTTTACCCAACAACAATCCCTCTAGGCCTTCAACCCCTTCTTCCCATAGAATGAGGAACAACCCCTTCTTGGGTCAATACACCCTAAAATCCCAAGAGATAAGGAAGTAGGGGAAAATAGTGATGGAAAGTGGTAAGTATGGTCGGGAACGGTACGATGGCTCTTCAAGGGAGTTCCTAGTAGCAAACCCATCACCAAGGAAGACCACTTACTAGGGCACAATGTCAACCACCAAGGTGAAGAAGGAAAAAAGGTATAATGTCCAAGGATATATCATGAAATCTATAGCAGTCTAGGATACAACATACTCAAATGCCTCAAATATTGAAATGATACTCACCATAATACTTGACTTGTACCTCATGGAGCAAGGCTCACTGCTTCTCGGAAGCTAGCTAATGTGGTGGATGCCATCTGAAAATCTATGACCTCTTCGGTGGTGATAAGGGTCTCCATTTGTGCAAAATGATACTGCTACTCATGTAGTCTCTTGACACTCCATATCTGCAACCTAAGGGCCTCGAGACATAATCTCCTTAGTTATCCACAAAATGGGGATACCACATTGTACAAAAACATCCTCTAAAACCTCCACCCGCTTGCCTCCGCCAGTATCCTCCGCTATAAATGGATTTTTGGGCTATTTTAATAGGGGCATCTGCAAAAACCTCCACTAGAGGGGCTTTTCCTTGTAGTGAAATATTATAAAATACACATGACTTGAAGGTAAAAAAGGGGGACAACTATATCATGAATGAAATTATATTTTGAGAAGGGATCGCCCCCTTTTGTAACCTCTCGACCCGAACTTGTCGTTTTTAGTGAAACAAGGCGAACCGTGGATCAAGTCAAACAAACCCAACTTCCAATCAAATCAAATTGAACTTCTTTACTAGTCGTTGAATGCTTAAGGTGAATTGTGGGTAAGTTAAGAGATCTGCAATGGGTCAAACTTCGGGCCGTTGGTAGAACCAATTGTTTCTTAAGTTAATTAAATGAACCTCATCTAGCCAACCACCATCATAAATATGGATCTATGCAGTCAGATATGAGCATTGGGTGGACAGATTGGTCAAAGGGAGTGCTATATTGGATCACTCAAAACTGTCATCCTGTACTTAAATTAAATCCGCCCCAAAACTAACTAAATTGAGATATCATATAATTAAATTGTTGATCATTCATAATCGTTGAGCATCCAAGGGATTTTTCATTCAAAGGAAATGGAAGGTGGGTGAATGTTGGCTGGTGCCCCAATAATTAAACCACCTTCCTTTTACCCGTTATGTGGAACGTTGGTTAAACCATACAAATTGGCTAATTTCTTAACTATTGAGATCTATTATAGGAATCTATTACAACCAACTATGCATTGCTTCATGGTCAAATGAAATCCCTAGTGGTATATTTTTAATGTAAAAAATAATTGTTTTGTAAGTTACTTAGTATCCAACATGTGGAAGACAAGTCAAATATATTATTTTAATGAGAGAGGGAGAAACTAACCGTTATAATGAAAACTATATAAGGCTAGCTCCTCCTCTCATTTCAAGTGGTTGATGAATTGTGAGATCATAATGTCATTTTAGTTGAACTTTCATACTCTTGAGTACTATGGTTGATTCTTCTATGCTATCTCTTCTTGGCTTATAAATAATAGTGCTTAATAGAAGAAATGATTGTTTATGCTTGGGTTGATTTGCAAGATCAAGAGGTTGGTCCATTGAGGGGCTACATAGTCACATAGAGGGAAGGATTTAGGATAGGTACCTCATCTCTTCCCTTGGTGGTGTTGAGGGGCTAGGATACAAGGGTTTGACATATCCTTTAAGGGATATCTTCGACAAGGAGAATAGCTTTCCTTTGCACCTATGCCAATCTAGTGGTTGGAGACCATCCATTGGGAGCTTTCCTAGCAAGGATCCAAGATCATTCTATTTTTTCTAAATTAAGGTGGGGGTGATAGTCCATCAACTCCTAACATGTCCTTTGGTCCAATATCTAAAGTCAACCTAGAGGTGGTTGTGATCGCAACTGACACTTGGAGAAAAAAAGGTAAGGCCCAGAGGTAAGCCTCACTTTCCCTCAACAAAATCTCATTTCAAAAAATCTAAATTCTTTTAATTTTACGTGTTATAAAAATATAAAAATATGCATATACTAGCTTGTTGTAATTTCACATTTCATGAGCTAAGAACCCTTGGGATTTTGTCTTGGAGTTCTCTCCCTCGAGGGTAATTGTTTCCCTTTAGTTCGTATGCTTTTTATTGAATATCTTAAATGGGGAAAGTCAAGATTTGATGCAGGTTTGTAGTCATTTACAACAAACCTAAATCTCTTTTCCACCTACTTAGCCAAGATATTAGTTCTCTATGAAGATAAATCTCAATCTTTGGTAAGTGATATTAGCATTCTATCTCATGCTTTAATTGTTTATCTTATGTTGATTTGAATGTTATTTTGTTGTTGTTTTGTTCCATTTTCTACATTAAATTAATCATATTACAACATCCTTAAAATAATTAACTCCTACCCCTTCACCATAGCTCGCTAGCTAAGACACCGATCTACTAATCAATCATGTAAGGTGATTGTGTTGTGTGATAAGGAAGCCTCCCAAAGGTGAATGGGAGTTGGGCTTGAACATAGAAGGATAAACATTGTGGTGACATTGGGTGCTTATCTCCGTGGTGTCGCCATAACGTCTCGATCGACCTTGATGAGATTGCTAAATTGGTCGGTATCAGGTACCTTTGAAATATCGAAGTTTATAGATCCAACAAAGATTTTCAATGGCCCATCGAAGATATTCACATCATAGTTTTCTACAACAATGGTTGTAGAAACTAGGGCTGAGACTACCCTCTTCCTCATCGGTTTTCTACATATTGCAAGTACCCTTCAAACTAAGGATGGGACTACCCTTGTGCATACACGATGGGGATTGCAATCACTTCATTGTAGGGGAGCCTATGAAGCTCACTTTTTTGCTTAGAGGACATGTCGTGTGTAAAAAGAGAAAACAATATCTATAAAGGATTTCGTGTGTTCGAGATTGATTGGGATCCTAGTCAAGGAAGAACTTCTCGAAGCAAACCCCGTATTGATGGATGGTGGCAAGCAATGAGTCCTCTAATTTTGAGATCCTTGAAGACAAAGCAGTGAGAGATTATATTAAACCCACCTCCTATCTATTCACACAATTGCAACATACTATGATGCCATATAATGCCATAGTATGACATCATATAATGCCATCTACAGGAGGTCGAGAATAGGGAGCATTACATCTTCCGCTGCCCCATCTACTATGAGATTAGGGGGAGGTTCCATTGCCTATTCAGAGGGACTTAGACCCTCACTAACTTCTTCAAATATTTCGACTAGAGATGCTTGGCCTTATACATGCAGGGGACCCTCAGGCTTCGAGCCCATTTTCTTCAACCTTCTACTAGATCAAACTCTACCCAGCAATAGATCACTTCCTTCTTCATGGTGCTACCCGCAGGAAGGGGCACTAAGGGACATACCAATATCGATATAGCTCCGGACTCCAGATCAGTGTGGACCCATGGGGCTTTCCCCTATCCCATGAGATTTCAACGACATGACCAGATCAGATCCCTCCCTAGGAGACGAGTGAGATCCCCTAGGCCTCAATGGTGAACTACCTCCTCCAAACAACAACGTAATGGACGATCCAGACACCCCACCAATTCTCCATTTGTACATCATATTATACTGAGTTATTTTCATTCGGCCTCGGATGTTAGGAGATATGAGTTTATTCCATGACAGACCTACCTCATTACATTTGGTTCTTCTTATTTCCAGGCCCTCTCCTCCTATACATATCCACCCTAGAGCATGTTTTTAAGCTTAGAGTCGAGCGTTGTTTATGCCTCAACTTGACTCTCACTCTCTACTCTGCCTTACTCTACTTTACTTTCTGCATCTTGCCTTTTATAAGAGACTTTTTGGTACTCCTCCTTTGTAATAACATCATTGTATTCAATAGTCCATTTACCTACTTTTATGGTTATTAGTGGGACATTAATAAAATTCTCTCATATAAGATTTCATCCAATAGTATTTTCAAAATATCCTAATTTAAAAAAAAATGGTTAAAAATTCTTAATTAACAAATAAATAAATCATAATTAAAAATAATCATATAAATTATGTTAAATATAAATTGAATTTTTGCATATTTAGTGTAATAACAACTATACTATTTACTTAACCTTTATTTTTATAAGTTGCTAATTGCTTTGAGATAAAACTTTATTAAAGAAAAATGGAGGTTCTTGTACGTAATTGGCTAGAAAAGAGAGACGCTAAATGTAAAACATATATGGAGTAAGTTAACTTGGGAGTAATCTTTTCTTTGGAGTGTTTTTTTCGGGTAAGTTATGAGACTGTGCAGTTTTAAATTTCTCACCAATCCAAAACTCTAAAGTATTTCAGTTAGTTTAAAATGGGGCAAAACCCTTAAAACAAGATTTTGAAATGCATGTTAATGAAACTCAAACTACCCCTAAAAATCTGGATTCAGGCCAATTTTGTTATCTGAAAAACGGATCTATTTGCTCGGATATATTTCAAACTAATGACGTTAAAAAGGACTGGAATCCGATGCAGACTTGGGATACGGGGCATTCAAGTCATTCCATATTCGTCGGAATTTGGCGGAAGAATTGTTGAAATAATAATTTGTATTACTAAATTGTAATTTTGATTATTACGCCGAAAGGCATATACCTATTGACAATGGGCACAATTAATGATCTTTTAATCTTAAATTCTAATCCGATGGCTAAGCATTGAAGATGCTGGCATATTCTTAGTCGTCCTCCAAAATCAATGCGTCAGATTTATTGTTCATAACTTCCTTGCATTTATAAAGACATCCGTTAACATGTTTACTTTTTTACATTTACCTAATCACATTATAAATTTACTGTAAAAATACATAATTGCCACGTTCAAATAATTAAGAAGGATTAAAATATATGCAAGCCACATTTATATCATTAAGAAACACTCTGCACACGTTTCATTTTAATGGCAATCATTCATTTTTTATATCTGAAAAGTCGTTTAATACCACGAACTGCACGAACGTTTTCGTTTAATACCACGACCTGCACGAACGTTTTATGTGCGCTCTGTATTGGAGTCACGGCTCAGTCACTGCTCCCCTTTCGGCGTTCTCCAGCCGCGAGTCGGCTGTGCTAGTCTTAGTAGATTCGGAAGTTTGAAATTAATCTGAACTTTTGTAGTTTGCAGCTGTTCAAATCGTAATTTTACAAATTAAGTTGAACTGAAAAATCCGATGAAATTTTGGTCGAATTATGGAAGAAAATCCGATGAAATTTGAACGATCTGATCGCGCCGTATTCCACGCTTCCGATGCACGCCATGTCATAATCA
>SNQJ01S0153854.1:2257-22692 GCA_010110895.2 Picea sitchensis
GTAAGGGTTTTGCATCTGTGGAGACATCATTGGATGATTCCCCATAAAGGACATAGGATGTTGGGCATTCATCGTGTTTGACGGACTTTGGGAAGGATTACCCCATGCCGGTCCTGATGGGAGAGGCATAGAAGTCTGTCCAGGGTTCCATTGTCTGTGGAAAGAATTACCCCAGAATGACATTCCAGAGGAAGGAACGGATCCTTGTCCTGAGTTCCAAGGTCCTGCTATATGTGCCCCCGGCGCAGGAATAGTACCCTGTGCCAGAGTAGACTGTCCAAAGATGGGAGTGCCCCCAGATGGGAAAGCAGTGGATGCGAAAGTGTTGTTACCAAATGTCCCATTCCAGACAAACAGTGATGAACCTACTGGCAGAGTTTTTGCAAGTGTTCCTTGACTCCCGACTCCAAATGAACTTGTGTGTACAGGCTGCCCGCTGGACTGCTGATACAGACCACCAAGCGAAGGGGATGAAGGAGATATATGACCTCCAGCGTAAGGAAAAGCATTAAAAGGGACATGAATGCCCCCAATTTGACCTTGCAGAGGAGCGTTAGAGCTCCCTGCCCCCAGACCCAAAGTCTGTAAAGTGGAGTAAGTGAGTGTAGGACTTGTACCTGAACTAGGCATACCATATGAGAACGGAGGACCTGTCGCACTAGGTGTGAAGGGAGGTGTGGCCGCCGCTATAGATGTGGTCTGTCCACTATGCGACGTAGTTGTGGCCAAGACCGTAGTGGCTCGGACCGACGACGAAAAGTTAGGAGATGCTTCTCCTGTGGTAGCAACGGTGGTGTGAATGGAAGAATTCCCAGAGGAAGTAACAGTGTTTGGTTCCATAACTGTGTGAGGTACTGACAGGCGTTGGTAAAACTGGATGGGTACAATGACCGATGGCCAAGTATCAGTGGTTGGGGTTTCAACTGAGCCAAGATTGGCGATTGATTCCTCCGAGAGTTGTTCGGGCACAATGGCTTGTAACCCGGTTGCTTCGAAAGACCCTTGTTGGTCTAGCTTCCGCCTCAATGGCCAGTATAACCGGCGGCAGGCCCAAGAGCCTTCGTGACCGGCGGAGCTCGGGATCCTCCATTGTGTGAGAAGATCCAAGACACACTAAGTTATTCTACATGATCAAACAGTAACACACACTAAAAAAGAAGCCCCTACGAGATAAGACAAGCAATCACTAACTATTTGGAAGAACAGTTACAACAACCAACACTAGAGCAACTTACCGGTGCAAGTGCAACTCGAAAATGGAAGCACCCTCCAGGTATACTCTACAAAGCGTGGCCCGATGTCTATCCTAGGTACTGCGGTATACCCCCACAATCACCTGTGTATGTCCTTAAAAAATATTGGCAACTAGTTTTCCAGCACGCGAACAGTCACCAGGCGGGTACAGTCGATAGTTGGGTAGACCACAATGAGCAGGGTATCAAGCCCGAAACCTGTCCAGGGTATCGAGAGAAAATGGTCCGGAAGACAACTGAGGACCTCGAAAGGATTCGAGATCCACAAATCTCCATGGCAAATGCAAACGACGGAATCCCAAGACAAATCCTCGATATGTGTTCTCCACTACGCTTGGTCCGTCTTTGGAGGGGTTATCTCTGCTACCTTTCCTCACGCGACCTCGTGTTTATCCCCTGTGTTAGCGGGGGGTCCCGGATAACTTCCACGTAACTGGACTTCTACACTCCCTATCACAGACTCCAATGTTTGGTTTTGAGTGGCCTTGGAGAGTTTCCTCTCCAACCTATTCCAAGGCCCTAGTCCTGAGCTAGTGTATGAACCCTACAAACAAAATGTCTAATAGATTTTAAATTAGCGTTGCGTTTATGGGATTTTTTATGTCACAAGGTATGAAAGTGAAACTGATGGTGTGTAAAGACTCAAAGAAAAAATGAATGAAGAATGCTGGAAACAAAAAATTTTACTGAATGCAAAAATCAACAACTTTTCACAAAGAAAGACTTATTTTCTTTTCAATTTTGCTAAGATTCCATGCAACAAACATAAAGGAATTTTCTCTCAACTATGAGCTACTTATGCTCTAAATGCACTGCCAAAACTTATGAACAAAAAGACTTCTCCCTAGCTATTGATGCAACAACACAATCTTCAAGCAAAGAAGAAAATGAAAAAGCGATATATATATATATATTTTATCTGAGTGCTAACTGAAGCAACGAAGGGAAAATGCCGACAAGCACAAAACCAAGAAGACAAAATAAAATTCTGGCTTAAAGCGCAGATCGCAAAGAACCAGAGCAAAGACACACAATGGCAAGAAAAAAAAAACACTGATTCTTACGCTTGTTTAAAAACCATAAAACACAATTTTTTTTCTTTTTTATCTTTTCTATCAACTATCAACTAAGAAAAAACAGGTTAAGGGTAAGAGGCCCTAACCTACTGACTGTGCAACCCTAGACTCAAACCCCTGAGATGAACACTTCTCACCACAAGAAGGGATGACTGCCCCACCTTGATTGAAAAGAAACCCGTCAAGCCCGCTACTGTCACTGAAACAACACGCGTTCAAACGCATGCTGACCTAAAACAACATGCGGGTACCCGCGGGCTGCACTTGCACAGGCCGCGTGTATGTATAAAGTCTAAGAAAAAGCTAAACACAGGCAGCCCAGACCTGGAAGAGGCCTCTGGTATTGATAACCAGGGTCTCTTGAAGGCTTGGATGCTTCTTCTTAACATAAAAGAAAAATAACTGCAAGAAATAACCAAATGCAATAAAGCAAACTAAGACAAGACTATGAACCAGCAAGACTCAGACAGGATCCAGAAAGCCCCCTGAGAATGTATAATTCTGACAGGGAAGAGGAGGACTGCCTCTCAATCTCTCTGACTCCTACACGCTACTGAAACCTCTACAACAGGCGTTCAAACACGGGCTATAGAAGGTTAGGGTGCGGGTTACACGCGTGCAGGCCTTCTGCAGGCCGCGTGTACCTCTGTGTGTCCCGATAATTATTGTCAAGCAACAGTTAAGGAAAAACTGGTATAAAGAACCAGGTTCCCTGCTAGTTCTGACCTAACAGAAAACAGAAAAACAAAGAAACAGAAAATCTAATCCTTTAAACTACCCAAAAACCTCAACTAAATCCGGAAACCCTAAGAGTATTTTCCCCAGTGGAGTCGCCAATTCTGTTGTTGGGAAATAATACCCTACAGACTAGCAAACTAGGGTCTGATTTGCATGCAGATTTTGACCTTAAAGAAATGACCTTTTAACCTACCACCCAAAACTTAAACCTCTCTTTCAAGACACATGCATGGAAAGGAACTACTAACCTTTTTCACTGATGTTTGGTGTAGATCCTCTGTTGCGCCTTGCCCGCTTCCTTGCGCTGCTCCTTCCAAAGTTAACCTGCAATCAAGACAAAACACTATGCATGCATGCTATTTTTCTACTTGAGGGTTATAAATTAAGCATAAATTACACAAATCATAGATAACTCATGCATTGGGATGGGAAAAGTATTCTTTTATTATTTTCAAAATGAATCAACTTACAATCAAAGTTGAGACCGACCACCGCTCCTTGATCCTGATCCTGGGCTCCTCCTCTTCTTTGTCCTCCAACTGCTTTGCGTTAATTATCCTTAGGCTTGAGGAAAGGCTAAAGGGTTGGGACAAATGGACTTGGCAATTGGGCAGATTTTCTTCGCTATATTTTTCCTCTTCCAAATAGTACACCTACCCCTTATTTTATAGGCTAGAAGGAGCTAGGGTTTTGGATGAACTCTCGGCCATGCATGGACGGGAGTTTCAGTTAACTAACCCATATATTTTTGTCCCGTTGACAACTTTCCTATTTTTGTGCTTTGTTAGGTAAACGTGGGCTGTAGTAGGCCTGCCAGTGTTCACCCACGTGCAGTAGTGGGTTAGGGCGTGTGTACCTTTACCCAAAAGGATTTTTAAAGAGGTTTCTCAACATATGTTTTGGCAATGAAGGGCAATGAGTTGGCCTGATGCCAGGTAAGCATGTATGGTGCAATTTAGGGTTATAACACTAATGTGCCTATGGTGTATGTCACGTGTAGAAAGAAATAAGATTGGAACTGTTGAGAAAGACAATTGCCAATAATGAACAACCTCAAGCAGAGGGTGACCATGGGAAGGTTGCGGTCGAAAGATTGTTGACAAGACTGTGAAAATCCCGCTAAAGCACTGTTGATGAGGTAGAGATCATAAAGAGAGTGATAGAAACCAAGAACTGGTATAAATATATCCGTGCCTATGTGGCACAAGGTATGAAGGGATTTGGTAAGAACCCCTTCTGAAATATTTTATTGTCTTAGTGTTATGCATGAACTTTGAAAGGCAATTGTATGCCTTGGATACCCAAGTAAGGTATGATTAAGGAAGGAGAACCTGAATGATGGAGGTATGAACCTCTGGTAGTAAACATTGCTTGTAACCCTTGGAAGAATTCATGAATTGATATGTCATGAATGCATTGACAATCAAGGAATGTGTAAAGGCATTCATGTGAAAATTTTGAGTTCATGTGTATTGATTTGGGATTGTGATCGGCCTATAGTAGGTAGTATGGTCCTGTTGTAAGAATGAAGGAAAACAAATAAACCATATGAGGAAAAGGTTGGTTAAATTCCAACACCCCATGGCCAATAACCTGTCATAAAGTGTGACAAACTTGAAATCAATACAAGAGTGCATTTGGGTATGAATGTGGCCATGGATATTGGCACATTTTTTAAAACCCTTTGAAATGTTGAATTACGTTTTGAAAAGCTTGGTATGTTGAGATGAGACTAACAGTTTGTTTGGTTGTGGAAAGAATGAATTGCAGGAAGCAAAGGGTCATGGATATGGAAATGAGGTTAGCCCCTAGGAAAGACCGATTTTCTGCTGAACCAAACTGCGAGGAATGATATTTCCTTTTGAGAAAGTGAATTTGATTGTTAGTATGCACAATTCTGAAATTGTTGTGATGAAGTTGAAAAGGTGCGATAAAAATGTATGTGCATGAGAACTAACAATTTGATTAGCTGAGGAATGATTAGCTGAGGAATGTATGTTTCAGGAATTGTGCATATTTATTATTGGATATATTGTATCTCCCCTATTTTTGCTTGATCGTATAAGTAGGCCAGTAAGAAATTATATGGTTAGGAGATGATTTTATACTCGTAAATTCTTGTGTCCCGTGGAGGCATAAGCCAAAGTCACGAACTGTGTGTTTGTCGACCCCAGACACAGTTTCATGTACGCATGCCAATCCCCTAATTGTTTAGAGTCCCTTGGAGGACGAAGTTTGTTAAGCTTAGGAGAGGTAGTGCAGATATGTGTAGGCTCTCTGCAATCAAATAGAACCCCAGAACCCCTTGATGAAGGAGCAATAGTTGTGCTGAAGACTCTTCTAAGAGTCAAGTTCAGGAGAAAAAGCGCAAAGCTCTCAAGTCCTTCATAGATGACGAAGCTTAGGAAGGATAGCGAGTTTCAAATACTGAAAGAGAGTGCCCTTTTGTTTGCTAGATGAATGGATGAGATCCTTTTAGAGGATCTGAGGTCTGTCATGACTGTTAGATTGGAGGAAGGAACGAAGGCATTAATACCTCGACCCCTTCAGCCTTCGCAAGTAACGATGGGAGCTAGGACTGTAGATCCAAGGATCTGTCGGAGCTCTATTGATCATCAATCTTAACCCTTGCATAGGCAGGAGAGAGGACTCATCAAAGTCCTGAAATCATCGGGATCATCCATCCTAGAGGAAGCGTGTCAAAAATCCACATCCATCGGGGATCTGGCACCGGGGTAACGGGAGTGAAGACTCTCCCAAATTCCTAAAAAGGAGAAAGATGGGATTTGATCGCGATCGTTGATCATCCCGAAAAGATCACAAATGTTGATTGTGGCATTTCGACATTCGGGAAACCAGACGGCAAGACCCCTCGTCTTTGCAAGTCGTGATATCTCGGTATACGAAACCCTGATGCGCTCTGTGGATGAGCCGGTTTAGTGTGAATAAGTTTTGACGTTTCGGCATCCGGGAAACCAAAGGGAAAGACCCCTTGTCTTCGTAAGTCACAAAATTCTGGTATACGAAACCCTGATGCGTGATTAAGACTGAGTGTCTTTCAACACCCTTAAGCTCAGGAGGGATAGTGACCGTCAGATCTAGATCAACGAGGGTCATTGATCTCATACACGAATTCCCATTTCGAAATTCGTGGAATGGAGTGACCAGTGGTTTGGGTCGTTGCATTTCGAACTATCGGTTATCGGAATCGGGATACGGCCAGGACCATCGGATCAGGGGGAGATTCGCAGCCATCGATCTCATCGAAGGTAAGATTTTGGAATTCAGTGTTTGAAGAGTCGAAAGACTTGACTCTCTTGCATCGCTGAGTCATGAAATGAAAAAGGCACCTCTTGGCTTGGCCTGTGGTCATAACCAACGATCACATGGAGGTGGATAAGGGAAGAGCTAGCATGTGCTAGGTCCCCGTAGGAATTCGGGGATTCTATCCCTTGAGGAAGAGTGAAAATTTTATTTTTGCTGTAGTGGGTTTGTGACATGGAGCATCTGAGAGCACCTCGAACAATAGATCTATTAGTTGGTGGATTTTCCTTTGGCCATGCACCATCTCATCCTCCCGTTGCTGGATGTCAAAGAGAAGCTCCAAATACTCCACTGCTAGATGGTAGGTGTAGTGTGAGCCTTCCTCACCACCATCCATGCCTGTGTCTTCCGTTGTAATTGGGATCTCCCCACCTCCTGTCAGTTTCCATCTTGGGGGTATTTCCTCCTCCACTATGCAACCTCCTTCCCACTAGCGAGGCTGAAAGTCATGGGAGGTAGAAGGGCTTGGGAGGCTTTCCCTAGAGGGAGACCCGTCCGTTTTCACTAGTCTAGGGCCTGGTTGTGAAGATGAAGGGGGCTCTGCATCATCCAACTTCGGGCCTAGATGTTGAATTGAAGGTAGTGCCTCCTCTTTAACTGTGTTGAGGATGGCCGAAAAGTGCTGGGGTGGAAGTGGATAATGCTCAGTGAGGTACAGGGTCTCCATTTTGGGAATGGAAAGGGGAGACTGAGCTTGAGTCTTGGGTGAGGTAGGTGGGTTCTCCACTTTTGGAGTGCATAGGGTGGACTGAATGCTTCTGGTAGGTTTGTGGGGGTGGCTAAAATGGGCAATCAAGGCTCTCTGAGAGGCTGTGAGCCAGTTGTCTCGGGTGATGGCGTTCTTGTTCCTGGTGGCTCACCTAGGCTTGCCTCCTTCCTGGGGCATGGTGAGAACTAAGGGGTGAGGGAAATTATGGTCGGGGGAGGTTTGAAGGTCACATAGGAGGTAGGAAAAGAGGATAGGAGGGCCGAGTAGCATTGTGCAGAGGTGGTAGCTTGCAAATGACAGGCAAAAATGTGTGCCTTGGTCATTTTTATTGCCGACGGGAGCCATTGATTCCCCTCCCATCGCCATTGAAGGCTGATGAGACTGGTTCAGACACCTGGTACCAGTGGCCTAGCTGGATCTCTCATCCGAGAGCTCCTTCAGGTGCACTGAGTTAATTTCCCTTATGGTGAACACCATGGGGAGTTAATTGCTTCGAGGGTGGCGGCTTGGTATATTAACTCCCCCCACCAATTGTCCCTTCCACCTATCCCCCTCCTCTTTCCAAGTGTCACCCCATATGGGTCTCACAAGAATAACTTCATCTAGGAATCATTCAGATATTATAAAGTGGTCAAGTCTCTTGGCTATTATTTCTACCCCTATTCTCTTGTTTCTCTACGTTGGATTTGGTTTTATTGGTTCGATATTTAACAATCCCCCAACTTCCAAATTTATTATAAAATAATTTGAGAGAAAATCCATGTGGGAAGTAGGTCATATTTTTGAAGCTACTAAAGTAAAGTTTAGGTATCCCTTTATCACCACATGGTTTCTCTAGATATAGTTCATATTAAAAAAAAATTCCCCAATATTCTAATCTATCTGAGTAGGGGCCATAAACATTCAGGACTCAGATTTGTTTCCCCATATCCAATGAAAATAAGTATACCCCTAGCCCTATTGGAAAGGCATAGGAGTTAGATAGGGTAAAATATCACCTCTACCATCTATTAATATTCCCAACAAATATGCTAGTAGCATCAATGTATCTGAAGGCCCACCCAATCATAATTTTTAAGAGTTCCTGAATAACCTTTTCCTCATATGTCATTGTTTCCCGAAGGAGGACGATAGAGGGATTTAATGTATCTATAAACCTCCTAATGGCCAATTTATTTGACGGGTTGGACAACCCTTTAAAGTTGAGGTTCAAGAAGATCATTTAATCCCCTCACAAGGGATAGATTCTCTAAGAGCCCCAAATAGAGATAGTTGTTTCCCACATCTAAACTCTAAATATGTGTGTTTATGTTCCATGGAAATATAAAAATATTTTCTTGTCATTCCAAGTATGGGTAGAGGAATAATTAACTCCACATTTGATTATTTCACTAACATGAGACATTTATAAATACAAAGTGAGGTGTCCTTTGGTTTCATCTTCCAAGAGGTCCGAATGAGTCTTCCTATTCACCTATGAATCTTCATAATTCTATTGAATAATATTTACAACACTATTTAAAAAATACCATAATCACGAGGATTAGGGATCCAAAATCCCCCCCTTAATCCGAAGGGGTGTTTGTGAGTCTAAGCATCATTATGAGCTTTTCAAAATTTTCTCTTCCAAACGCTTTGGTGAAGATGTATGGAATTTTATCATTTGTGGAACAACATTTCAAGTGAATAGTATTGGCCTCTACATGATATCAAATGAGATGGTACTTTGTGTTGATGTGCTTAGTTCGTTCATGGAATCTGTAATTCTCGGCCAACTTGATTGAAAAAGTATTTTCAACCAGAAGAGGAGTAGAATTCAGATGTTTCTCCCACAAATATTCAAGTATTTTCCCAAGCCACACAATTTTATTTGTTTCTTCTGCAACTGCCACATATTGTACCTCTGTTGTGGAATTTGATGGAATTGACTATTTGCGTGATCTCCGAGAGACAATTGATAATCCAAGACTCATGAGATAGCCTAAATTTGACACTCCATTTTATTTATCCCCATCAAAGTTTGAATTAGAATATTCAATCAAGTTGAAGTCATCCATCGTGGAATACTTGAGTCCAAAGTCTTGAGTTCCCTTCAAGTATTTTAGAACTCTTTTTGCAATAGACCAATGTCCTTTACAAGGTTTTTGAATTAACCTAGAAATAATCAAAATGACAAATGAAATATCTAGTCTAGTGGTGGTAAGGAAGATAATAATTCATACAAGTTGTCTATACTTGGTTGCATCCTCAAATTCATTCCCTTCTTTCGATATGAGATTCAAATTTTGTTCCATTGAAGTAGAGAGAGGGTTACACTTAGCCATGTCAAACTTGTTCAACAATTCTCCAATGTACTTATTTTGGGAGATGAATATGTACTTTGTATTTTGAGTTACTTCAATGCACTAGTAGTAGTGAAGATGTCCCAAATATGTCATCTGCAAGTATTTCATCAAATATTTCTATATGGATGCAATATATCTTTCATTGTTCCATTTTATCAATAGATCATCTACATACACTACAATATATACCACAAATTTTCCAAATTTATTGAAAAATAGAGATGCATCATCAATGTTACTGGACAAATCGGTAAGTGTTGACACAAGCTAATCTCCCTAAATTCAACAAGAAATTAGAACAAAACATAGCAGAATACAAGCTTCTCCTTAGATTTCATTGTAATGTAAATTTGTTTAATGAGGGATAAATGACATACTGTTTAAACTTCATTTGATCCTCGCTAGTGTCGTCCTTGATCCATCCTTATATTTGTGGGATGTTGAGCCTTTTAAGAAGCACAAAAAAACAAAGAGAGAGAGCAATGATAAATATATATTCCAATGAAACCTATGCATAAGATCAATGAGTTATGCAATAAAAATGGAGACACTTTTATAGGGAAGAAATGTATCACTACATTATATTAATGAAAGTGGAGAATATAACCTATCAAGGTCCCTTCCAATGGACCTTTTCTTCAAAACACACACCTTTGCTCCAATTCCTTTGATGAAGAGTATTCACAACCTGACTTGGAAAGCTAAAACAAGCTATCACAAGTAAAATCTTAAGCGGAATTCTTCATGCATAAGCTAGCCTAAATTTTCCCATGAGATATCCCTCTTTATATAGAGTGAAGAGGGATGGATGAAGAGATTAGGATGATCCCACTAAATCAGAGAATTGAGTGAGATCCAAACCAATCGGAGGCCACCTCACCCATCCGAAGATTCCATTCTAGAACCTTTGAGAATTTCACCTTTTTCCTTTGTTTGATAATCGTTTCACCCTAAACACAAGCATATTGTGATGACGTTGCATTCCACTACGGTGCAACATGTGACAATAAGGGATTGTCGCACCCTAAACATTTGGTAGGGTTTTCAATAAAGAAAAGATGGTTCTATTTCCCAAGGATAAAGTCTTATTTCTTTAGTAGCTTCAGGGAACAAATAAGTAAGAAATGCACATATCATCGATGATCACGGGGGTGACCAACATAATGTGTAACGTAATTCCCCCCAAAGTATGAAGTTGGAACATGTGAAAACTGAAATACTTTGTAGAATGTGTGTGTCGAGAACAAGGAGCACATCGGTCAGAAACCTTCCAACAAACAAGCATCTGCATAAGAATATACCATTTACTGAGGTAGGCATTCCCATACTTAGACTATAAGTGACTCTAAGCATAAGTTTCAAGTGAGTCATGGCCACCAATCATACACTGTGGATCCATGCCATTATGATTCAACATAGCCATGAGAAATACACTGTGGATCTATGCTATAACGACTCAAATTCAAACATAGCCACAAGAAATAAATGGTGGATCTATGTGTCAATACAAACTTATGAATAATCCATCACAACCTAGATCTATGTGACACTATCCAAGGTCTTCATTTCCATCGTTCCGAAGTACGAATCTATCCATGTGATTATAGGTGTCAAAGTCGAACATGGTAGAAACCACTTGATTACCGGTCATTAATGGATATCGTTAACAAGTGCAAGAGAAATCACCATTGATGTCAATGACCCCTAAGGTACCCTAGTACAATCCAACGAATGTGAATTAATGAGTTGAATTTGAACACTCGATGAAATTTTCCAATCAGGGGCCAATGATGTGAACCCATTGTTGAAAACGAGGAAACCTGCCATTGAGGCACGCACATTCCAAGGGACTAAATGATTTCTAAGTCTAATTCCTGGAAAATGAGTTGAAGTAGACAAGAAAAGAATCGTCATGAGAGGGACTTAATGTATTCCCCATCAATGACATGAAAGGTGTAACATATTTGAAGTAGATTAGAGTATAAAGAACATACCGACATGGTAAAAGTTTGAGGATTGCAGATGGTTGAATCGATAGAAGGCTTGTTTAGGTTGAACTTCTCTTGAACATATGAATGACACTATAATTGTCTTGGTAGCATTGACTCAAGGAGGACCCAAATTATAGACTTTTGGATGATCAAATGAGAGACAAATAGATTTTGCAACCCAGATACAATAATGAAGAGGGGTGTCATGTTCAAGAGCGACTTACTGCTACTAACACAGATACATATATACATTTATTTCCCAATCCCCCCCCCACCTTTTTTGGCGATTACCTCTTTATTTTTACACAAGCTTGAGGAGGATAACATATGCTTGAAATGTAAGCTCATCCTTTAGATTAGTCCCTCGAAGTATTTTTAGCAAACCCTAGGAAGGAGTGGTTCAGTCCCATATGGGCATTTCGATGTTTGTTTTACAAGTACAAAGAAAGAAAACTCAAGGGTTTTTCATGTTTAGAAAGTATAAAAAACACTTAAATAAAACTCCAAAATGTCCTTTTTCGTAAATTAGTCTAATGAGACTGAAAAAGAGATAATCTACCTCTCATGAGATGTTTTCTTCAAACAATTTTGCATGAAAAGAACAAGGTCGCTCAAATATCTTTTCATGTTTAGGGATTTTGAAAATAGCTTAAAGAAGACTCCATGGGGGTTCTTTTTCGTATTGAATTTACGAGTCCAAAAGAATTGATAAAAGTTTACTCGATTACATTTTCATAGTTTTATCGGTGTGAGAAAGAACAAAGACCATGCTCGACATTTTTTACTGAAAAAACCTAAAATCATATATACATCAAATGATTTTTCAAAAACACGCAAAAAATGACCAAAAAGGGTTGATCCATGTCAAAAGTCTAATCGCGAGACCTGTATCCTGAAATATTGACACTTTGAAAAGTTCATTAGGTTTTTACATGGGTGAAAAATATTAAAAAATAATTTAATTTTAGGTTAAAAAATGGTAAAATAGGTTAAAAAGGTCAAAACAAGCTCATTTTACCATTCCACTTGTATTTTCACCAAAACTAGTGCCAAAACCCCTCATTTTCCTCCTATCTTCAAGTGACGATTCCTACACAATCCATGGATGATTTCTTGAGCCGTTTATGTGAGGTTGGTGTTCTTCCTCCCCTCTCTCTTTATATAGAACTTTTTTTCATTTTTTATGGTTAATTTTTTACTTTATGGGTAAATTTCCAAGGGAGAGAGCGCCTCCATATATTCATAGGCTCTTCATATCAGGAAATGAGATGATATAGGATCGTCGTAGGGGTTTCACTGTTGGAGTGTGACGACACTGCACTGTGGTAAACTTGCCCCCTGCGATGACCACAATTCAAAAATAAAAAAGAGAGAAAGAACTAGGGAAGCTCCCAATTTTGTATTTTTGATGAACTAATTCATCTTTAATTGTTGTTTGGCAGAATTTCCATAGTTCATCATGATCAAATGGAGGGAAAGAGAGAATGAAGAGGAATATTACATTGCAGGGAATGATCCCAACATCATCATGACACTTTGGGAGTGTGTCTTGCTTAAGTTCTTTAAAGTGCAAGGCATGAGGGCCCAATTAATTCTATTGAATCACTTAGTCCAAATGTGGGACGTGAACGAACAAGTATTTCATGTCAGGGTACATACACTCAGTCTAGAGATTGATGAAATTTATTTCTTGAATGGATTATCTCATCGTGGATCTYGAGTGTCACTATCAGGAAGYAGAGGAGGAGGTGAACCRATGGATTAATATGTAGCACATCATTGCGCAGCTGGTACAGAGAAACATAGTGGTAAGTTTTCTATAAAGGATGTCCAAGATTTATATTTGAGGACCATTATCTATACCATTACCCGCGTGGAAGGGAGTGAAACTGCACACATGGCCTTTTAGAGCCATTTTCAATATGATATTGAGTGCATGGAGCCCTGAGTTTTCAACTAGTGTGAGGGCCTCCTAAAAAATATGAAGAAACAATTAACAAAGTGCAGGACTGGTCGACTGAAACAATTTGTATATGAATTGATTTTGGTGTCCTTTTTCCTAGAAAGGGTCCTAGTTTTTCACCTTCAACATATGGATTGGGGTGTACCTACTGCACAGGATCCTTAGATGAAGAGATGGGTTGACTTGATGGCATGCCATGGTGGTGTCCCAACCATTACCTATGGTTCTATATTCTTCGAGTAGCTGAGAGGTCAGCTTGTTATGGTTGAGGATTATGCTTATGCCAGGACCGACTTTCATGATGATCCTAACTTGGCACTACCTGAGGGTTCACAATGGGGAGATATAGGTAAAAATGATTTTTTCATTATATCTTGTTTTTGGAATTTTAATTATGAAATCTTTATGTTATGTATCCAAGACTAATCAAGAGCTCTCAAAAATGCAGATGTGGCACCTTTCAAGCCTCCAGGGTCATCTCCAATTCAGAGACGTGGAGAGATAGATGCAGTGGTAGTTCAAGGAGTAGGATCCTAGGATCTCGAGGAGATTGAACACAACCTCGAGGGATTGACTATGGACATCCCTGATGAGGTAGGAACATCGTAAGCATGCACAAGTGGAGGACAGTTGGATATGCACCAACGCGCATTTTGAAGATGTTTTGAATTTGAAAAGATGAGACATTAATGTGATATTTGGAAAAGATACATTTGATTTTATGTTATGAAGATTGTAACACAGATCTTGAGAGGTTTCTCTCATCTATCGGTTGTAGGCATTTAATGTAATAAATGTAAATTAGATGTAGGCTTTAATTCAATTAGATAGCTTAGAGTTGTAGGAGGGAAAACTTGAGAAAGCTCCCTCATATATATGGTAATGTATCATTATTATCAAGAGTAAGAGTAGAGTTGAAGAGCAAGAGGATAGGAGAGTAGAGAAGAACAAAGACTGTAGAAGTTGTATAAGCAGATAGTTGTTGCTATAGAAACCATGTACATAAGCACTTGAGTTAATATAAGAATGCTTTGACTCAATTTCATGGTGTTGTGATGAATATTGTTTGCATCTATTGAATGGTATGTTTATAGTTTGCTTATATGCTTTGTTATGCATTTTTTTAAATGCTTTGTGTGTATGATTTCATGTTGAATGTATGAAGTCCGTGAGAGGGAAAGTATGAGTTTCAATTGTTTATTTTCTTGAGAATTCATGCAAAGAGTGTAGTGAAGGTCCTCAAGGAGTGCATTGACAAGATTCTGAGTTTTATCTCAGAAAGATCAAGAGGGATACAATTGTTTTCATACCAACAAAAGTGCAGATATAGCACGGAGCCGTGCAAGGTGTGCGCAGGATAGGCTGAAGTCTTAGAATTTTCCAACCCAGTGAGTGGTATAAGGATTTCTGTCACAAGGAGTGTACAGAATTAGAGAGTTCAGATAATCATAGATTATCATGAAGGCCGCAAGGAGTGCGTGCAATAATCCCTTGAAATCCTTGAGTTTGCAGCCAACATCAAGCTCAAGAGGGGTAGAGACTTGGAAAGTTCAAAGGAATAACGAGGGCGACGTTACCTCATAGAATCCAAGATCAGGAAGGAAGGACGCCAAGTTATTTGGCCAGGATTCTTCGAGAAATTGAACAGATGGTTGAATTTCTCGGAGGGAGAAACACCAATTTTCTGTGGACCGTTGGATCTCATGGATCAGGGGAGAAGTTAAGGCTGAGTGTCTTTCAACACTCGCAAGCTCGGGAGAGGTAGAAGCCGTCATATCTGAATCAATGAGGGCTATTGGTTTGGGCACTTTGAGTTTCGACATTTTGGAAGTCGGAAGTGTGGAGGAAGTTGTTTTCGGGAATCCCCGATACACGAAGTCCCGATGCAATTTGAGTCATCAGATCGAGGAAGAATCAGGACCATTGATATGTGGAGAGGAAGTTGCAAGTTTGGACTTTGGGAAAAGGAGAAGAGTTGCAACGTGAACTCGTAAGTCGTGAAATCTCGACGCGGTTGGAGGAGAGGCCCTAGGATTTGGCTGGAGGTCATATGGTGAAAGCATAAGGGAGGAGTTAAAGACCCGTTAGCATTTTCTGGGTTTTGGGAATCGAAGGAGTCGGGGGGACTCACAATATAAATCGTGAAGTCATGAAATCCAAAACACCTTTTCGGGTTAAGTCAGTGGTCATGTCAGGTGGTCACGTGGAGTGGAGGTTCACGCCTAGTGCTTGTTCATGCATGTGTAACTTCTAAGAGGGACCTATGATATTATTTGTAATGAGGGTTCCCATGGGAAATAAGAGTCATTTCATCTCAAGGAAATAGAAAGATCCAAAGACCAGGAGGTTGCACATAACCTGCTGAGGTAGGGGTTCTACGTCCAGTGGTATTAGAGCTAACAATTTTTTTTTTTTCTGTAGAGAGAGGATAGAGGACAGTTGTGAATTGAATTCTACGTGGACACATTTAAACAATGTTGCCAAGAAGACGTCAAGATAGACCCATGCCCGATCTAGCCGTGGAAAGGGAAATGAGAGAACTTCATGCTCGATTGGATGCTATGGAATCAACACAGAGATGAACAACTGATACTGGAGATATCAGTGAGGCTGAAAGTGAAAATGAAGTTGGAGCCGAAGAAGAAGTTGTAGCTAAAGATGCTGCAGAGGAACGTTTACTCAAATTTGTTGCAAGAATAGGGGCCAGAGAAAAAATGGATATCCCGATGTAAGAAGGTAACTTAGACGTTGAAGAGATGCTAGATTGGTTTAGATCTCTGGATAAATACTTCGACTATGAGGATATCGAAGAAGATAAGAAAGTAAAACTTGTTGTCACTAGACTGAAAGGGCATGGAAAACTGTGGTGGGATGAACTACAGGCTGATAGGAATTGCAAAGGAAAACAACGAATCAAAAGCTGGTATAGGATGGTAGCAAAGATAAAATCCAAGTTTATACCCAGAGATTACCAAATTAATCTGTTTTGAAGAATGCAGAATTTGATATAGAATGGGATAACAGTGAAGGAATACATTGAAGAATTTTACAAACTCAACATCAGAGTTGGTCATCGTGAGAGTGATGATGAAAAAGTCACCAAATACATGAATGGCTTGAGATATGAAATTTAGGATGAGATGAGCATGGTGACAATTAGGAATGTGGAAGATGCTTATCAGATTGTTTCAAAGGCGGAAGTGAAATTGGCCCGAAAGAAAGGTCAAAGGGGCAGGGGTAGAATTCAAAGCAGAGGTAAAGAAATTGCCCAAGACAGAGTACAGAAGCCCGAGGATGAAGAAAATAAAGATCATAACCACCCAGAAAGAGGAGGAAACTCACAAGGAGGACAATATTCCTATAGGAACACTTTTCCTTGAGCAAGAGGAAGAGGAAGAGGTAGAGGAGGTGAAATAAAGTGTTTTGTCTGTGGAAAGATAGGACACAAATATTTTGAATGTCTCGATAGAAAAAGGAATGGAGGAGGTGAAGCTCACATTTCAGAAGCACAAAGGTGAAATGCTGAGGTAGAAGATGCAGAAGGTGGAAGATCCTTAATGATGAGGAAGATTCTCTTGAAGCTAGAGAAAGAGATGGAGAATCCAGTCCAAAGGAACAATTTGTTCAGAACTTCTTGCAAGACCAAGGATAGGGTATGAAAGGTAATTATGGAGAGTGGAGGCACAGATAATCTAGTATCCACAAAAATGGCGGAGAAGATGGAATTGGAAAGAACTGCACATCCGAGCCCATAAAAAGTTTTGTGGTTACAAAAAGGACATCAGGTAACTGTCACTAAACAATGTTTAGTTGAATTTAAGATAGGGGGGTACAAAGATGAGATCTTATGTGATGTTATTCCCATGGATGTCTGTCATCTTTTTTTGGGGAGACTGTGGCAATATGACATAAATGTTATTCATGATGGGTGTTGGCCCTTGGGTATGGAAGTAAGCAAAGATTAAAGCAGAAAAGACAGAATGCAAACTGCGCAGAAGACACAGTGACTGATTGTAACACACCCACTATCATAATCAAATCTTTCATTGCTTTCTGCAGAATTAGAGCCCCCGAAATATCTATGGAGGCCTAACGTAGGCTAGCTCTTTCTCTGTCTACTCCCATGTGATCATGGGTCATGATCACAGGTCAAATAACCATGGCGCCTCTCAGTAATTTGCGACTCGGCGCTATAGAAATGTCGAATTGTTCAACTCTGCAACCGTCGAACCTCGACAGGGCTAGCGACTGGCCAACAGGGACGAATCCCAACAAGGTTAGCGAATGGCCAATAGGAACGGGCCATGTCGCGTTGTTGAATGGAGTATAGGTGGCAAGAGGGAAACATGACATGGTGGGCTATGTGACAGGAGACGGGTCCCACTTCACACGCCACACCATTCTGGACCCCCCCCCATTAAAGGAAGAATGGCAAGGGGGGTTCAGAATTCGCCTAAATGTCGTTGATCAAGGTGAATAAATCCTGACCGTTCAAGAGTTGCGCGTTCGATTCCGGACCCCCCCCTCACCGCTAAAGTCAGAACAACAAGGGGGCTCCAAAATTAAGCCTCAGCCGTAGATCTGGGCGGGTGGACTTTGGCCGTCCAGATCTGCTCGCCACTTACTCTAAGGTGCATTCGCACCCCAACTTAAAGTCGACATCTCTTCCTCACATATGACGGTCATTATAGACCCTGAGATCCTCCGAAATAATCTTGTCCATTCATCGGGACTTATCATCATGAGAGTCCGAACTCTCAACCATGGGACTCCCGAATCCTCGATCCCCGGTTTCCCGATGTGGTTAATCTCTCGACACGTAGCCTCCTTAAATTGGGCGGTCCAGATCTGTCTTGTGGTTTCCACCATGGAAAGTCCCGATCTCTCGTCCCCAGAACTCCCGAGTTCACGATTCTCGATTTCCCGAAATGGAAAATCTCACGACACGTGGCCTCCTTAAATCGGACGGTCCAGATCTGTCTCGGGGTTTCCACCATGGAAAGTCCCAGTCTCTCATCACTAGAACTCCCGAGTTCATGATTCCCGATTTCCAAAAATGGGAAATATCATGAGATGTGGCCTCCTTAAATCGGATAGTCCAGATCTATCTCAGGCTTTCCACCATGGAAAGTCTCGATCTCTCATCACCATAACTCCCGAGTTCACGATTCTCGATTTCCCAAAGTGGAAAATATCTTGACACGTGGCCTCCGTTACTCGGACGGTCCAGATCTATTTCGAGGCTTTCACCCCTATTCACTGGGGGTTTAACCCTCGGGTATCTCCTGACAGATCCAATGACTGTCTGGTTTTCCAGCCAAGATCTGACAGCTCAGACAGGTTCCTAACTTGTGTACTCTCCCACGACTCCCTGGACGTGGAAAGATCAACGGTCTTGATGCTCTCATGGAACTTGGGGATCTACGGTCCCGATCTCTTTGCTACCCACAAAGACAAAAAAAGTCATAGGGGTAAGGCACTTAACATCCTACTTTCTCCTACCAAATCTAATGGTCATGAGTGAGCACAGATTTCCCGACGAGATCTCGTCCATCGATCAACACCTATCAAGGTTAAGGTACTTATCTTTCCAGCTTCTTCTTCTTATTTGACGGTCGTGAGTGACCACAAATATCCTGACAGGGTCTCGTCTGTCGATTCGGTACTTATCAGGGATTTCTTAAGGCCTTGCGCCTTCATGTCCTCCTTCCAGGTTCTTGATGGCTTTTTCAAGAAGGGTATCTCTATGGGGAGGTTTACCCAGGGTACTATCTGAGGCAGATAAGGGTATCTCTCTCCCGAGAACCAGGCGTGAAGTTTGAATTAGATCAGTATGCATATAAATAACGATTTAAGAGAACATAATCCACATGTAGTCTTTCCATTATAAACATACAACTACCAATACTGATCAAAACATCATACATACATTCTTATACTGAAATTATTCACAATTTCACAACTTATAAGCATAATTGTCAGAATACATATATTTCAAGATGCCAAAGGAAAAACACTTATCAGAAAGTAACACCAGGGGTTATACAACTGCTAAGAGGGGTTCTCGTTTCCACCCAAATGTAGGCTCAATGACTCCCAATGGATTTACCACTAGCCACCCCCGAGATGAGACCACAATGATGTGAGACTGCGTCTCTGTTTTCCAGTGACCAGGAGCGAAGGTTACTCTCCTTCCTCTTTTCTATCACTCACTCTGCATATCGCCAGAGTTCTCTTTCTCCCCTTGCATCCACTCCCAATCGCTTCTCCCCCATGCCTTATCCTCTTGCGAGGTTGCATGTGGCGTGATTTCCCTTGCGCTGGTCAGGCCTGACGACTCTACGGATGAGCAGTTCTCCTCCCCGTCCCTCATTAATTCCTGAGGAGCCATCTACCTACCAGCCCGCGAGACATTTAATTCGGGGCCAGTGAGCTGCTTTTGGTTCTCTGGGCCAATGAAGTCCAAATATGATATTGATTTTCGGTGGAAGTTAACACCACCTTTCCAGGTGCCTTTCATCGCCTTTCTCCAGCCACTGTGGTCTCTTTTTCAGCATATCCCCTCTCAGCAGTCCTGCAATATAAATTCATAATATTATTCACATTCATCGACCTTTTCCACAAGGTCCATTCACATCACACATTCCCATTTCTGAGTTTTGCCACAGTTCTTGGCCAATCTAGTTATTTTTACAAATTGGGGGAAATAGGGTGTTACAATTCCCTCCCCCTTAAAGGAACATTGTCCTCGATGTTCTATCTATCAACATGTCATGCATGTATATATGTAAAAAAAATTGGATATGCCTGTTTCATGGCATCCTCCATTTCCCATATAGCCTCATCTGGGCCAAAATGTTTNTTGACCTGTGCAATGGTTCGGTTCCGGAGCGGGGTTTCCTTTCTGCCCAATATGCATTGGGGTTCTGGTAGAAATTCTCCCTCCGGTTCCACCTGGATCACAAACCAGTCAATTATATGATTAGCATCATGTACATATTTCTTTAATAATGAAACATGGAAATCATTATATGCT
>SNQJ01S0153856.1:0-22692 GCA_010110895.2 Picea sitchensis
ACCTCTACATGTGAACCTAACGAGAATAGAAGACTCTGGGAAGTAAGAGAAACCCTAATGAGTTGGCTAATAACCCTAGAAGCCTTGTTGGCTCAAGAAGAAAATTTATATTAGGCTATTAGCCTCCAAGAGAAGAAGTCGGCTAGAATTAATAATAATATACTGAACAGACACATACCCAGAAAGAGAAGTCGGCCCCAACAAACTGGCAGGATTACTATAAATACAGGGTGCCAGTTCTCATTTGAAAGCATCTTAGGACTGCAGTTTTCCCAGTTGGTGCGCACTGCAGTTGCAGTTGGTGTGCAGGTTTGGAGGAGGGTTGCAGGTGTAGCTGCAACAACAACTAGTTTCATTATTGGCTTGGATATCTCTTGGCTAGGTTTTGGGACTATTTGATCAACTTTTGTATGCGCTATCCTTAGGGATTGATGCGTTGCTCCTTGTTTGGCTATCTAGCCTAGGGTTTGCTTCTGAAGGAATTCTCAGGTCAAGGTTAAGGTGCTCGGAGGGAGGCTTCGGCTTGTGGTTAGGTGACGAGGGTATCATCAATGGTAAAACGAGCACACCATATTCTATATTCTAACACTTAGATCACTTCCCACCTGTGAGAGAGAAAAAAATATGTGTGTCTATTGTTGTATCTTTCAAGTGTCTTTTTATATTAATATTAAATTGATCCAAAGGGACATGTCTTCTTTGAAAATTAAATTTATTTTTCTTTATTATAAATAATTGGGGAATACCTCTCGTAACTACCCAAAGATTAAATTGGTTATAATCCATCCACATAGTAATTGACTTTGTTAAATTGTTCCTCCATAATTCATGCGATTCTTTGCATAAATTAAGGTAGAAGTAAATAAGTAGTACATTCCTCATATTTAGGTAATTGAACATTTTTACTAGAATTTACTGGATTGTAACTTCCCACCCTATGAGAGAGAAAATATGTGTGTCTATTGTTGTATCTTTCATGTTTTTATATTAATATTAAATTGATCCAGTGACATGTTCTCTTTGAAAATTAAATTTATTTTTCTTTATTATAAATAATTGGAGAATACCTCTCGTAACTACCAAAGATTAAATTGGTTTATAATCCATCCACATAGTAATTGACTTTGTTAAATTGTTCCTCCATGTTCATGCCATTTTTTGCATAAATTAAGGTAGAAGTAAATAAGTAGTACATTCCCTCATATTTAGGTAATTGAACATTTTTACTAGGAATTTAATGGATTAAAATTAAACTCCATAAATACTCCAACATTTTACTCTACTCATTTTCTCTGTGCCCTCCCATGAGGGAGTCAAGCCCAGCCCGGCCCTCATACCATGTTGAATTTTTATATGAGATACTATTGTATATGAATATATTATTAAAAAAAAAAAAAAAAAAAAAAAAAAAAAAAAACTACAATATATATATATATATATAGAGATATATATATATATATATATATATATATATATATATATATATATATATATTCTGTATTATATAATATCATGCTCATGTATGTGGAAAGACACTGTCTTCTGATAAAGAAATTATAACAAAAAAAATGCTTTTTTTTGTTTTTGTTTTTTTTTTAATTTGTCTCCAACTCCTTGGAAGCATAAAGAAAAGTATGATTCATAATCAATAATTATAGAATGGTGCATAAGTGGAAATTATGCATTGAAGTGTCTTGTTACCCAAACTGTAGTCAAGTGGTTATTACATATGTCCTTCACAACATGACACTAAATTATGTCCTCCATACTAAGAGAGATGTTTATGGAAATACTACAAATAATGAAGCATACTTTATTTCCCTTGTTGAAGGGATAAAAGTAGCCAAAAATTATGGTGCCAATGATATTGCGGTCTTCACCAACTCAAAATTGATATGTAACCAAATGAAAGGAATTTATCAAGTCTGTTCTATAATCTAAAACCTCTTCATAAAGAAGCAAGAATCATTGTTTCTCAATTTTAGACATTTACCATAATTACCATGTGGATATTATTAGGATGTCTAGTGATCTAGTGTCCATAGTAGTGTGCTATGGGTGAGGGTGTCGAAGATGACTTAGTATCAACATCTGCTCCTACAAAATTCATTGATGAACATCAATATAGATACCCAATGTGAATTATTTCTTATTATGATTGTTGTGGTGTCTCTCATGGAATCATTGTTTCACTAAAGAACCCATAACTCTACTACATTTTTTCAACCTATAATAACTAGGGTCTCTTGTATGGTTGAAAAGTTGAACAAGTCTTTGTAATTCCAAACTTATATAGTTTCCATCTCAAAATTTACTTTTGGCTCTTGTAGTTGGAAAAATTAATGATAAAGAGATTACCATTTTTTTGTACTTGATATTATGAGTTTATCTCCATTTCAATTTTAAGTAGTGCATGAATCTCTGCACCATGTCAAAATGGATAGCCTTCCTTCCTCCCAAGATCATCCCTAATTATTTTTAATATTGGAGGAAGTCAAAACTTAATTGAAAGGAAACACATATTTACCTAGAGGGCTAGTGTATGAATACATTCCCAGATTGGCTCAAATCCTGCTTGCCACATGAACATGGAGAGAGATGTGTTAATCCAAAACTAGGGGGCATACATCATTGTCTTATTTATTTCTTGAGCTTATTTGAATACAAACTTGTATTGGTGATCTCATATGTGAACCTTTGAAATATATCCTAGCACGTCCTCTCATGAGAGTTTAACCCATTTAATGAGATTTGGTTCCTTCTACCTGTGATTGAAGCAACTAGTGAGGGATTGCTCTATATAGAGGATGACTTTTCCCTCGAAGAGGGTTGGATCCACCATAACCTTCATTTTTTTCCTATTATTTTAACACATTTAGCCTTTATTTTTATACTTTTTAATGAGTCTTGTGTAGGATGTGGAAAAGAATGAATGAAGAATATGTGGCATGTGTCTTAAGTTGGTCCAATGGAGGGGATTTGTGGATGTCCTTGGATAGGGAAATATTTCTCCAATTAATATTCTTGGAAATAATCATGGAAGGATCGATCAAGGGTGTTGTGTACAATGTTGGGTGAAGAATGGATAAGGGAGATGATCGATTTGCATAGGGTCACTGAGGTCAAGGGGAATGTTGGGGTGGAAAAATAACCTAGTAATTTTTGTGGAGGATGTGCACATTCAATATGGGGCAATAAAGACCTAATTCCATATACTGATGTACCTTGACAATGGTTGAGGGAGGACTAACTTACATTGATTTGATGAACTGGTCTTACTTGGATCCACAACCCTAGTGACACCATTTTCCTTGCTAGAGCTCTCCTCTTAAATACAAATGGAATACACTAATATGAACTTCATGAATTTGTATATAAATATACTCGGAATTATTATTTATATGTGTGTGTGTGTTTCACTCATGATAGAAACAATACAAATTGTTGTTGTCAATCTTAAAGAACAATTTTTGTTGTCAAAAAGTTTAATAATGTCAAGTTTGAAAAGGTAACACTTGATTTTTTTCTCATATGTATAGCTTGTAAAAAAAAAAAAATTTGGTTCCTTTTATACATCCAAATTCAACTCTAATAAGAGATAGAAAGGGAGAGTTCCAAATAATAAATGGATGTGCATTCATAGGGATGGGAAGTAGAGCTCAAAAACTACAATGCAATCTAAGTGTAATTTGTTTGTTGTCAATGGAATTCATTTACTTGGTAACATTGAATGAGGATTAAAAAAGTTTTGGTTTCGTAGGTATAACATTTCATCCTTGAACAACATTCAAATTACATCTCAATGTTGGGTATGTGTTATATATTTTCTTTGTGTGTTGGGGGTCGAGATTAGATGATCCTCCCTTAGTAGTGGTGTACATGTGCATTGACGCTTTCCTCGGTACAAGGATTGGAACCCTTCTTAGATGGATCCATAGGTTCTGAGGGAAACACTCTGAATTTTTGGGGGCTTATTTTTTTATTTTAGTGGTTACACTATTTTTGTTGTTTTCTAAATTAATCCCAAATTATGGGATTAGGGTTTTGGTATATGAGAAATACCTATAATATTGTATATATTGCATTTGAATGGTGAAATTAATACAATGAAGATGGAGAAGTGTGGCAATCAGTAGCTTATTTTATCCCAAAGTATGGTTTCCAACATAAATCTCCTCGAGTAATGTGTGTGAAGAACCATTGATTAAATTTTGTTTTAATTAAGAATCTATGTGCATTTATTTGTTTCATAGGCTTAGTAAAACTTATGTGTGGTATCAGAGCACGATTTTGGATTCAAGGTGATTCCTTTGTTGCTAATGGTTTGGCTTGGTCTTGATAGATCAAAGCTCCATCCTCTAGGCTTGTGATAAACCCAGGTTTAGCGGGATGCTCTTCACTTGCGATTCATGTGTTGAAAAAATAATGATTTATACTTTAGAATCAATTATTGAGGACGGCAAATATTTGAGTTGTGGAAGCTCAACATGGAGGACCTTCTGTAGACAAATAATAGTGGGTTGTTGTGGATCCATGTACAAACCTACTGGTGCAATCTAATAGTAATAATAACCTACTAGAACAAAATCTACCTGTACATTGAAACAAGATTGGGAGAAGCTAGATAGAAGAGAAAGGAGTACAATCTAACTCTTCCCCGGGTAGATTCATCACATCGAATTCTTCGGGAGAACCTATAGACAAGGAACTATGGAAAAGTAGGGAATTTGTATCAAATAAAGTCCCCGTAAATAAGTTTCTTCTTAGAAAGAAGTTCTTATCATCTAATACGGAAGATGGATATTTTTTGACAAAGCATATAAATGCCTTCAGTTACTCTCGTAAGTCAACTTGTCTCTATTGATATTAAACTAGCAAAAGAAGATAAGTGTATTACATTGTTATGTTCTTTGGGTTAGACTACTAGGATAATATGGTCATAGAAATCGGTAGTACCACTCAATGCATTGAAGCATGAGGATGAAGCGTAATTCCGGTTATCGGAATATATGAGGTGGAAAATCATGGATATTCATAGAACATATTCTTTATTTCCAGGCAGAGGTTGGTGTCCCCAAGATAGGAATAAAAATAAGTCTTTTGGGGATTCAAATCTAGAGGTGGATCTAAATATCCAAAAAAATATTTGAGGAAATGTTGAGAGTGGTACAACCTGGGTATTATAAGAAATATTGCAGGTCTAATAAGGTTGATAAAACAAAGGGATATGATAATACCTCTACCATGGAAGCGAAAACCTCCACTGAAGAAAAAACCTCCACTGAAAAAGGAGATGATGTTTACCTGGAATATACAAGTACACATGCAAATCATGGTGTATGGTTGATCAAATTAGGTACATCATTTCATATGAATCCCCACGTGAGTGGTCGGTGAATATGAAAAGTACGATGGTGGTGATGTTCTCAGGAGATGAATCGACAAAAAAATCATAGGATGTGAAGGGTTAAGTTAGCCACCGAAAAGATGGAAGGATTAGGAACTCTCCCTAGGTTTTTCATTCCAAATATAGCCAGGAGCCTAATATTATATGTAAGTAAGTTGGATGAAGAACATGTGGATACTTTCTATTGGAAAAGGGCACTTGCAATATGGTATGGGGATCAATGGTGTTGATGAGAGGAGTTCCACGCGAACCGAACTTTGTACAAGTTGTTGGAAGGTACTATACCGATGGTTGTAATAGTTCTATTGTCCATGAGAAGAGAAATAAATAAGACAAGATCCATACTATCCGTAGAAAGAATACCATGCTATGGCATCAAATACTAGGATATATTAGAGAAAAGGACCTTAAAACACTACACAATAAATTTATGGTTGAAGGTGTGTCTAATTGCACCATGGATTTGATTTCTATGAACATTGCATACATGTGGAAAACAAAATTGAGTAATATTTCCATCTAGTTCTACAAGATAAAAGGGAGCTTAGAGTTGATACACATTGATGTGTTTAGACCCTCGCTCCTATTCCATCACTAGGTAAATAAATGTGTTATTTTTCGCTCATAGATGATTTCAAGGAACACATGGATTTTCTAGGAAGAAATTGTTATGAGGTATTTGATAAATTTAAAGAGTTTAAGGCTCCGGGAGGAACTTTGTACAAGTTGATGGGAAGTATTTATACTGAAGGGTGTAATATTTATATTATCCATGAGTAGAGAAATAAAGAAGACATGATCCATACTCTCCCTGGAAATAATTCCATGCTATGGCATCAAAGACCAAGACATATTGGAGAAAGGGCCCTCAAACACTACACAATAAAGGTATGGTTGAAGGTATGTCTAATTGCACCATGGATTTTGATTTCTTTGAACATTGCATATATGGTAAATAGAATCAAGTAAGATCTCCATCTGGTGTGTACAAGAGCAAAGGGGACCTTAGAGTTGATAATATTAATGTGTTTTGGGACCTCAGGCTCCGCCTCCATCACTAAGAAAAATATGTTTATTATGTTTCATTAATAGATGATTTATAAATGAACACGTGGATTCATTTACTTAGGAAGAAATATGAGGTATTTGATAAATTCTTTAAATAATTTAAGGCTCTAGTGTGAAACTCTTTACAAGTTGATAGGAAGTACTTATATTGGATGGGTGTAATAGTTCTATTGTCCATGAGCATAGAAATAAAGAAGACAAGATCCATAATGTCCTTGGAAATAATTCCATGTTATGGAATCAAAGATTGAGACATATCGGAGAAAAGGTCCTTTGAACACTACTTTACTACACAGTAAGGGTATGGTTGGATGTATGTCTAATTGCACTATGGATTTTGATTATTGAACATTGCATATATGGTAAACACATAATTGAGTAAGATTTCCATCTAGTTCTACAAGAGAAAAGGGGATCTCCTTTAGAGCTGATACACATTGATGTGTTTTAGGAACTGTTCCTATTCCATTATTAAGTAAATCTATGTATTATCTTTCATTCATAGGTAATTTCAATGAACACATGGATTGATTTTCTTAGGAATAAATCCAGGTATTTGATAAATTAAAGAGTTCAAGGCCTTGTGGAACTATGTACACTGATAGGAATCACTTATACCGATGGGTGTAATAGTTCTATTTTCCATGAGTAGAGAAATGAAGAATACATGATCCATATTGTCCTTGGAAAGAATGACATGCTATGGCATCAAATATTGGGACATATTGAGAAAAAGGGCCTTCAACACTACACAATAAAGGTATGGTTGAAGGTATGTCTAATTGCACCATGGATTTTTATTTTTGTGAACATTGCATATATGGTAAATAGAATCAAGTAAGATTACCATCTAGTGCTACAAGAGAAAAATGGATCTTAGATTTGATACACATTGATGTGTTGGACCCCTGCTTGTTCCATCACTACGTAAATATGTGTATTATGTTCTCATTAATATATGATTTCTCAAGGAACAAGTGGATTTATTTCTTAGGAATAAATATATATTTGATAAATTTAAAGAGTTTAAGGATCTAGTGTGGAACTCTGCATGTGCTTGATGCAAAGTAATTATACTAGTGGGTGTAATAGTTATATTGTTCTTGAGCATATAAATAAATAATACATGATCCATATTGTCCTACAAACTCTACAAGAGGATGCTCTTGAATGGCATAGTTCATTAATGCCTAACTCCATTACCAGTTGGGATGTACTAGCTAGAAACTTTGTTTATTTAAGAGTTCATTTCATATGTTTTTTCCCACCCTCCCCACATGGAAAAAAAAAGATGAAATGAATGATTTAGAAGAAGAACATCATGAAACACAAAGAACACTTTTCTGAATCATCAAATCTTGTTGTCAGAATGAAGGAAATATTCCAAAGACCAAGAAAAAGGATATCAATTTCTCATATACTCCATATGAGTAAAGAAATTAAAGAGTCTCCACTCAAATATGCAAGAATAATTCATCCAAAATAAAGAATAATTGATGGAAGAAATGAATCTGGAGAAGAATGATGAGCAAGATCACCTTTACAAGAAAGAACATTATTTTCAAGATATTTTGATGAATCAAGAACCTTGGAAGTGGTTGGAAATAAGGAAATGATGAATGTAATCTATGTTAAAAACCTCATCCAATCAAATAAAAATAGCATTATCGAAAGCAGCCAAGAATTGATTTCATTTAATTATGATTCCAAAGCATTGTTGGCCAAACAATGCAATCAAATCTTCACCATACTTGGTATAATTTTTCTCTAGTACATATTGAGAGGGCCCCTGACTTATTGGTACAAGTCCCAACATATCTTATAATTTTGGAGTTCATTCCACAAATAAGATTAATGCTTGAATGGCTCCATTGGAAATATGCCTACACCTAAAGTGCCCCTTTCTTTCAAGTAAGCTATGGTAGGTAGACTGGGTATGTATATATTTTGTTTCTTTAGTTCAATTTTTAATAATAAGACAATATTTGTATTGAAGCTCTGAAGATAACTCCATGAAAGAAGATGAATTACAAGAGTTCATTTGAATATGACTCCATATCCTAATGGAAGGCAATGGTCTTTGAGATTCCCTCGTGTTCTCAATAACCCCATAGGGGTCACTATCATCGTAGTAGCCCTGCTATCCCCGATATCTAGGATAATTAGGAGATCATGTCTCAGCCCATGGTCCTGACATGGAGCATCGAGACAGAGTGATTCTTGAGTAATTAACTCGGAGGGCCCATCTTCTTCTTCTCACCGGACTTGTTCCTACAATAAAGCATCAAATTTCCATCACTACTGCCTAGGGTTTGTAATTCTTCAAGAGGACCTGCTGCTCCATGAGGTAATTGGTCCCAGGTATCATGGTATGTGTCATATTTGATCTATAACCTTCTTTATAGGCGCATTAGGGTTCCTTTCATTTCCTGATGACTTCTTGGATCTTTCACTAATCCTCTTGACCATTGTGTGGGTGATTGATGGGTAACTTAGCAAGATGGTATCTAAGGGTTTTGGTTAGCCACCATGGGGGTTTGCAGAGCCATCATCAATCATTCCCACCATCTTAATACTTTTACATATTAAACCCTCATCCATCCCATTCCCTTAGTCCGCGCATTAGGATGACCTCCGTACACTTTGTCTTAGGGAAGAAGGGCCCAAAGTCCTGTGGGTAAAAGTAAGATGAAAAAGTGATAAAAGTCATAGGAAAATAAACCTAGAGATGCTTACCAGGGATCCTCGAGAAGGCAATAAAGGCCTCTCAATAAGAAACTATGGACCCAAAGAAAAATGATAAATAAATAAAATGCAAGAGCTAACCAAGAGGGGGGGAGGTCTCATCCAGCCTGTTGGCTATAAACCATAGGTATTTAGTAAGATGACATTGCCACCATTTGGTCACCAAACTGTGGCAAAGGACTCCTTTATTGTGCATGGGCCAAAGAAAGGGGTATCATGAGCCAACCTTCATTTCTCGGAAGATACTAGTGGGTAACGCTACGCCCGCCAATTGCCAAGGGCAGTGTCCTCTTCGTTAGACATTGTAATAAAAAAGAAATAAAAGAAAGATAAGGCAATAAAAGGGCTTGGAAAATGCATCCATGACGGGTATGACTCGCCTCCTACAAAGGCACCCACAAACAACACCAAAATTTCATTCACTATGACTAGACATCCCTAAAACCATTACTCACTTCATTACACATGGCTTGAATGACCCTTTGAGGAAACTTCCATCTCCTCGGGTATTAGCACAATAGGTTGTCCCGTTGGTTTCTTTAGCATTGTATAGTAGATCCGTAGGATCTTTGAGCCTCGATGATGTGTTAGGATATTGATGCATAAGTGTTTGATAAATCCTTTAATGATGAGATATGATTTACATTTCTATGATATCTAGGACTCCATGAGCCCATGGAGGGCATAGTCGTTGATGTGCAAGACCATACCCAACGAAAAATTCTAGGATCGGTTCAATATGGGAGATGATTAGCTCTGACCTCCATGGGGTCATTATTCACGTGGTCTCGATGGCAGAGGCAAGACAAAGTTATGACGAGCCCTTGCATGAAGAAGAAGAAGGATCATCATCAGACGCTATCGTAGATTTACCTATGGGGATCGTACCGCAGTGGTGGCGCGATGGATTTGATGGGCGTGGACGCTACTCAGTATGTGATTGGACGCTTCCCGGAGGATGTGGCAACGCAGCCTGGACCTTGTATCACGTGTGGTACCGTTGTGAGGGTCTGTGGGGGCCAACGCTGTTCCTGATGATGATTATGTCTCTAGGCAATAACGCCTTCCCTGAGAGGGGCCTGATGTCTTCCATTTTAGCTCTATTTTGATATTTTAGCATTTTAAGTGACAAACAATGAGATATTGTAAAGTCAGCATTGTTCCGATGTTTTAATGACCAAATTTTAATTAAAGGTCATGAATATTGTATAAATAAGAGATCAAGATCTCATTTGACATACATAACTTGCTCTCTTGTGAGAGTGACTCTTTAATTTTTGTCTTGGATATTTTCTCTGGAGTGAGGTGCACTTGGAAGGATCATCTTGGCATGCATATGGTGTTTTTATCATCGAAGGTGTTACAACTAGGGTTTGATAAGCTTCTTTCAAGACCAAGTGTTTTTCTCATCAAAACTTGATTGAATGGTTGTTGATTAAATATCTTACATGTATAGTTACATTGTTATTGTTATGCTTAATCATTGAAACTCTAGGAGCCAACACACAAGTAGGTAGTGGGCTTCACAAACCCATGATAAAACTTGTTTAGCCATTGATTAAAGAAGGTTTAGCCTAGCCATAGCTACACTAGCCTTTCTTTTTTCTGAAAGTTAGTTTTGGATATAAGAGAAAGAGGACGCCCTAGGCCTAATTGAGTTTACACCCTAGGTTTGGACTCTTAGGTTTTGAAAAGCCTTGTCCCCAAGCAACACTTTTCAACACTAGAATTGTATTTTAAAGTTAGCCGCTGGCTAAAGAGTTCTAGGAGAGGGAGGAGCAATATACCCTAGCTTTAGCTACAATGGAATGAGCCTCCTCCCTTAGGGTTTTGACTTGGTGGCCTGCCATTGCAACACCATCAAGCCTAACTCTCCCGGCCTTAGATTTAGATTCTCCTGCCGCTATAGCCTTACTCCTTGACTCCATTTACCCTAAGGCACCAGTCCAATCCTAAACAAACTTTTTCAAACTCTTAATTCAAACCCTAATTAACCCTAGCATTTTTACTAACCCTAACCCAAATGATGACGCCATGTCTTTATTGAACTTTAGATTGGTTTAAAAATTGCTGACTAGGTCATCATTTGATTGGCATTGATGAGTTGAATATTTTCATTGGTCAAATTTGCAAAATGGCCCACCCTTTGCCTCTTAAACTAACCTAAAATTAGGGTCGACGTCACCTTTGTAGAAGCATAAATATTGATGACGTTAACCTTCTTTAGACCTTGTTTAGTGTGGACGCTGTGGTTTTATTAACATATGGGCAGTTGAGCAATTTTTCATTGACTTTCCTAACAAAACGTCCACTTATCTGTCAAGCAAAACCCACAACTGTAAATAGGGTCGACACCCTCAAATCCCCAATATGACGAAGAACAATTTATGTGAGCAGATTTGTGATACTTAATGCATTGTAACAACTCAAGGATTGATATTAAACATTGAATGCCTTATCACTTTGTATTTATATTGAAGAAGTGTTTTAAGATTTTATTCTTGTCTATAATCATTGACTTCATCAATAATTACAATTATCATTGCTCGATATATTAAAGATAGTCATTAAATTGTGAAGTACTAATCATCGTGAGTACGCTCTAGCTTATTTGTCTTTTCTCGCAAACATGTGCCATTCAATGGAAGATTTTCTCCTTGACTATCTCTATTACAGAATCTGAGAAGGGAAGCCTATCCTTAGTCTTTGAAGTCTAAACCTTGATCCTTCCTTCAGAACCTCTGTATTACTAGGGACTTCTCACTTGGGATTAGCCACCCTAAATAGAAAGATTCTCATCGAGGTGACAATGGGTGGGGAAGCTCCTCTTACTTAGCGTTTGAAGCCTTGACTCGCTACCTAAACCCTTCCTACAAACTCCGGTGATAACATTTTGGCACCACTGGGCCGGGAACACTGAGTCTATATTCCTAAACGACAAACTTTGGTAACCTTTTCTTAGAAACCTTTCTTGCAAGCTATTCGGCTAATTTCACCACCTTTTTCCCCTATTCTTTGGTAGTTTCAGTGGAAACTATCTTATGACTCAATCGGGATGATCAAGTCAAAAATGACTTCACAATGGGACCCGTGAAGCAGAAATCTTTAGATATGAGTGAAATCCCTGATATCCCAGGAAAATGCCTCAAGTATGAGGGATTTCCTTCCTCGCTTTGTCGGCATTGATGGATGAATGTCCTAGTCCAACATGAGAATATTTTAAATTTTTCCAACACTTCCCCTGGCTGATGACGAGGTTGAAGACTTGGTGATGAAGCTCTTCCTCCCCGCATGGAGAGACTGTAATATTTGTACATGATAACCCTCCCTACCGCCACAAGATCAATTCTATGGAACCTTTGAAGAGATTTTCCTGCAAAGTGGACCATGGAATGGAAGATATTTAACCATTGATAAAAGATCTTGAAGGCATAAGGCAAGAAGAGTCTGAGGTTGTCAAAACCTTTGGGTTTAGATTCGAGAGATAGCTTTACCAGATTCCACAAAGCCATCGGGTCCTCGGGCGCAACCACCCTGCTACCTTATACTAAAGTTAGGACGGCCAGCACATTTGAGTTTCCTTCTAGATAAGAAAAAGCCAAAAACACTTTAAGTGAAGCTCACAACATGGCCATTAAAATTGAAGAGACTCTCTTCAACCAAGACCAATACTATGCACACCAGCCTTGAGAAAACCATTCCCTATGGATTACTTTATTGAAGATAATGCTAAGAGAGAGAGAACTAGTTTTCAAACCAGCTAATGAAGAAGACATGGACGAGGAGCAAGAACCCAAACAAGATGATGAAGTGTCTACAACTGTGTTCCTAAGACCGAGGAAGTCATGCAAGAACCTACTTCTCCTATACAACAAAGTGAAAATGAGGTTATTTATTTTCCACTTCAAAATTATAATGATGCTGTGTCCTTTAATTCAAAGGATGAAGAGGAAATAGAAGCCTCATCTAAGTGGAAGTCTTTGTCAGGTAACTCAAAAATGAAGAAGCAACCAGGAGGATGTAGCCATGATACATGCCGAGAACATTATCAAGCTCCTCGAAGTACCTGTATAAGAAGAAACAGTGAGTTACCTCCTATCCTAAATTTTGACGATATTTTACCTTGTGATGAAAAGGAGGAGGATGAATTTTAAGTCTTACAAATCCTACATACTATGACACAGATAATGATACCAAGGATAATATTGTTGAGTTCATACGTGTTGGGAGACTTAGGTGGGATGTAGTTGGTTATGACCTAGATCCCATCTATGGAACTGAGAGTCATCTGCTGCCCTTGCAGTTGTCACTGCAGATTTCTCCCGAACAATGGAAACAAGGAGATGAGGTTTTTATTTGTATCTTTCTGTAACACCAAGGATGACTTAGTATCTTATCTTTCTCGATGATTTTCAGTCCTACCTTGAGATGCTTGATGAGTTAGCCACCCTACTGAGCATTTGACCCTACTTATGAAGATGATTGCCAACCACCATGTGCTCGATTTTGGCACAAGTAAGGACATTGTTTTCCTAAAGAAGGTTTTCTCATGATTTTTTACCTCAACCACCTGATATTACTTTACCCTCGCCCATCAAGGTGAAGGAGTTACCTTTTTATATTGAGTTTCTCTGGCAAACCCAGACTCATGTTGGTTGGGTATCACATTGCCGACCAATTTTTCAACCTTTCTCTGATGATTTGCCAACTGGCCTACTAAAATTTTGTCAATCCTTTCCTTAGAGTGTGATGATGTCCTAGGTAACCAGCTTCCCCTTACGTGCCCTTGAGTCCATTTTCTGAACCTTGTACTTTCATGACCCTTTCTTTGATAGGATTGAATACTTTTCTCAGAGATGGACCTCGCAGATTTTGTCCCTCCCACCACCTCCATGAGTTGGATTTTGAGATGCCTGATGATATGATATATGCTCTAAATCATGACATTTTGTGCTTGATTTGTCATTTTTTGGTTTATGATGAAGCACAAAGGCAGTATCGTGGGACGTTATTGGATTGGTTTCATTGGTTGTTTGACTACACAACATGCAACCAGCAGGTAAGTACAAGTAAGATTTTCATTTTCTATCCTGCATTTATGATTGTTCATGCACATGTTATTAGTGGCCATGGGTGGCACATCACCCCACCCTCTTTGTCTCTCTAATGCCTCCGCCAAGTGTGAGCAAACAATGTGACCACGCCAGATATTGTTGAGGTTCTCATAGGCTCTACAGTTAGACAATATCCCTAGTTGGAGCCAGATGTTATCCCCATAATCTAGATATAACTAGGAGATCATGTCTCGAAAATTCACATGGTCCTAGACATGGATTACCTAATAAATGTAGAGTGATCTCTCAAAGATGCATGTCTCTGAGGGCCTATATTTCTTCTTTTCTCACCATTTTGTTCTACAGCATTCAACTTCCATCACTACCTGCCTGGGTTTGCATCAAAGAGGAATCTTGCTCCATGAGGTAGTTTCAGTCCCGAGGTATCATGGTATGTGTCATATTTGGATCATCATTATAACCTTCTTATATATGCATTAGTTCCTTTCATTTCGATGACTGCTTCGATCTTACACTAGTCCACTTGAACATTGTTAAAGTGATTGATAGTAACTTAGCAAGCCGTATTCATGGGTTTTGGTTATCAACCAAGGGGCTCTATGTGAGCCATCAGTCTCAGCCCCTCATCTTATCACTTTTGCATCTTAAACCCCACTCATCCACCCCATCCCCCTTTAGTCCGGCCATTAGGATGACCTTCTAGTGTACACTTTGTCTGTGGGAAGAAGGGGATAAAGGCCTAGGAGGTAAAAGTATTTGGTAAGAGATAAAAGCCATAGGGAAAATAAAACCTAGAGATGCTTCCTGTGGGATTGAGGAGGGAAATAAAGGGCCTCTCATAGGAAACTGAGGGACCCCAAGAAAAAATGATAAATAAATAAATGCAAGAGCTAACCAAGAGGATGGAGGTCTCACCACGAAATGGCCCATTATGTTCATAGGTATTTAGTAGTATGACATGCCACCATCTGGTCACCAAACTGGGGCAACCTTTTGTCAGGCGGCCAAAGGAAAGGGGGTCTCATCACGAAAGCCAGCCTTCTCATTTCTCAGTGGAAGATACTAGTGGGTGTGTCACGAAATTTACTACCAAGCCAAGGTAGTGTCCTCTTTCAGCCAAACCTTGTAGTAAAAAATAAATAAAAAGAAATATAAGGCAATAAAAGGACTTGAAAATGCATCCACGACGAGTAATGGCCATTTCCTACAAAGGCACCCACAAGACAACACCAGCCCTTGGTCTTACTATGACTAGACATCCCCTAAAAACCATATCATCTCATTACACATTAGCTTGAATGACCCTTTGAGGAAACTTTCCATCTCCTGTATATTAGCCCAATAGGTTGTCCTATTGCCTCTTAGCTTTGTATAGTAGATCCGTAATGTCTTTGAGCTCTTAGATGATGTGTTAGGGATTTCATGCATAAGGTCGATAACTAATGATGAGAGATATGATTTACATTGCTATGATATCTAGGACTGGATGAGCCCATGGAGGGCGTAGTTTTTTTTGATGTGCAGGACCATTACTGGTGGACAGGTGCCAGAGGACCGGTTCACATTGGGATATGATTAGCTCGAACCTACATGGGTTTGAAGAGCCCATCAGGTGGTTGTCGGGATGGCAGAGGCGGGACGAAGTTATGACGCAGCCCTTGCATGAAGAAAAGTGAAGGACTTCCCCATCGACACTTTGGCGCAGATTGACCTATGGGGACCAACCCCGCAGTGGTATGATGGCTTTGATAAGCGTGACCACTGTAAGTGCATTGACGCCTCGAGGATGTAGCAAATGTTTGGACCTTGTGGCACGTGTATGTTTCTATAGAGGCCTAGGGGGGCCAACGTCTTGCCCTTTGGATGTTGATTATGCCCTAAAAGGGACAACGTCTCCCAAGAGGGGCTTGATGATTCCATTTTAGCCTCATTTTTGACATTTTAGCATTTCAAGTGACAAATAATTGAATATTAGGTGTCACTTAGTTCACGCTTTTAATGACCAAATTTTAATTAAAGGTCATGAATATATATAATTAGGACGTTTTACCCTCATTTGGACATTTATTAACATAACTTTCTCTCTTGTGAGAGTGATTCTCTTTATCTTGTCTTGGATATTTTCTCTTAGAGTGAGGTGATACAATTGGAAGGACTGTCTTTGCATGCATATGGTGTTTTCATCATTGGAAGGTGTTACAACTAGGGTTTGATAGTTTTTCATGAATTTGTAAGTGTTTTCTCATCAAAACTTCTTTGATTGAATGGTTGTTGATTAAATACTCATAGTATAGTTACTTGTTATTATTATTTAATCATTGAAACTCTAAGGAGCAAGCACACAAGTAGGGCGGGCTTTATGTCCCCATGATAAAAACTTGTTTAGCCATTGATTAAATAAGGTTTAGCCTAGCTATAGCTACACTAGCCTTTCTTTTTCTGAGTTAGTTTTGGATATAAGTTGAAAAGAGGACGCCCTAGGCCTAATTTGAGTTTACACCTAGGGTTTAATTTTAGGGTTTGAAAAGCCTTGTCCCCAAGCAACACTTCTCATCCCTAGACTTGTATTTAAAAGCTAGCCTTTTTCCAAAGAGTTCTAAGGAAAGAGGGAGAGGATGAGGCCTAGCTTTAGCTACACCCTGAATGAGCCTCCCCTTAGGGTTTTGACTTGTGGCCTTGCCATTGCAACACCATCAGCTTCCACTCTCCCGTCTCTAGATTTAGATTCTCCCAAGCCGCTAGCCTTACCCCTTGACTCCATTTACACCAAGGCACTAGTCCAACTAAACAACCTTTTTTCAAACTCTCAATTCAAAACCCTAACTAAACTTTAGCATTTTACTAACCCTAACCCAAGTGATGACGTCATGTCTTTATTGAACTTTAGATTGGTTTAAAAATTGCGGCTAGGTCACCATTTGATTGGCATTGATGTGTAGAACAATTTCATTGGGTCACTTAAAACGCCCACCTCCTTGTCTCTTAAACTAACTCTCAAAATTGTATTTACATCACCTTTGTGGCAGCAAAAATATTGATGACGTTAACCCTTCTTTTAGACCTTGTTTAGTGTGGAACGTTGTGGTTTTATTAACATATAAGTGTTGAGAAATTTTTCATTGACTTGCCTAACAAAACGCTTCTCCACTTATCCGCTATTACAAACCAACCAGAATAGGTCAGATCACCCCAAATCAATAGTGACTAAAGAACAATATTTATGTGAGCAGTATTTGTGATAATTTATTGCATTGTGATATAATAATGATTGATATTAAACATTGAATGCCTTTATCACTTGTATTTATTGAAGAAGTGTTTTAAGCTTTTATTCTTGTCAATAATCATTGACTTCGACAATAATTACAATTATCATTGCTCGGAGGGTATTTAAAGATAGTCATTAAATCGTGAAGTACTAAATCACCTAAAGACTTCTAGCTTATTTGTCTTGTCTCAAATAGGTGCCATCTAAAGGGAAGATTTTCCTGACTATCTCTTTTATTGGCAAGAATCAGGAAGGGAAGCCTATCCTTAGTTCCTTTGGAAGTCTTAAACCTTGATCCTCCTCCTCCAGAACCCCAGATTACTACGGACATCTCCCCTGGGATTAGCCAATTTAAATAGAAAGAGCCTCTAATGAGGTGACAGGGTGGAAGTTTTCTTTTGTCAGCTTGAAGCCTTGACTCAAGTTACTTAAACCCTTCCTACAACCTACATAACATTTTGAGTCATGTCAGGAACACTCAGTCTATATTCAACGACAAACCTTTGGTAAGCCTTTCTTTAGAAACCTTTCTTACAAGCTTACCTAACGACTCCACCACCTTTTTCCCCTATTCTGTAGTTTGTGGAAACCATCCTGGCTAATTTTGACTGATGAGTGATCTAAGTCAAATTAAATGACTTCAATAATGAATCTGTGAAGCATATATACCTTTAGATATGGGTGAAATCCTTGGATATCCCAGGAAGATGCCTTCTCGTTATGAGGATTTTCTTCCTCGTTTTGTTGGCATCAATGATGAATGTCCCAAATCCCACATGAGAAGATTTTTGAAATTCTTCCAACACTTCCTCGTCAATGATTCCAGGGTTGAAGACTTGCGATGAAGCCTCTTTTCTCAGCCTCCCTGCATGGAGAGGCCAAAAAGATGGTATGATAACTTCCCAAATGCCAAAGATCAATTCTATGGAACTCTTTGAAGAGATTTTCCTTGCAAAGTGGACCTATGGAAATGGAAGGTTGTACACCATTGATAAAGACTTTGAAGGCATAAGGCAAGTGTGATTCCGAGGTCAGTTTTAACTTTTGGGGTGAGATTCTGACCCGCTTTACTCAGATTCCACAAAGCCATCAGTCCAAGGCAACTACCTCGCTTAATTTCTATACTAATGGACTTGCACATTTGAGCTTCCCTTATGATAAGAAAATCCAAAACACCTAAGCTCACAACATGGCTATTAAAATTGAAGAGAGTCTCTTTTTAACCAAGACCAATACTATGCACACACCCGGCTTGATAAAACTGGTCTCCCATGGATACTTTGTTGAAGATACTCAAGAGAGGGTAACAAGTTAACCAAATAGAATTAGAAGGCCATGGACGCAGAGGAGCAAGAACCTGAACAGATGATGAACTCATGCCCACCTATGCTCCTCCCACAGAGGAAGTCATGCAAGAACCTGTTTCTCCTGCAAAGCAGAGCGAAGATGAGGTTAGTCATTCTCCACTTCAAAATTTAATGATGTTGTGTCCTTTAATTCAAATGATGAAGAGGAAATAGAAGCCTCAGAAGAAGTAGAAGTCCCTTGTCAGGTAAACAAAAACCAGAAGCAAATTAAGGAGGATGAAGCGATGATACATGCCGAGAAAATCGGTTCTCGAGGTAAAATCTCAGACAAGAAGAAATGTCATGAGTTACCCTCCATCCTAAATTTTGATGATATTTTACCTTGTGATGAAAAGGAGGAGGATGAATTTTTAAGTCTTACAAATCTTGCATGCTATGACACAGATAGTGATAATCGTTGATAATATTGATGAGTTCATATGATAGTTGGAGACATAGGTGGATGTAGTTGTTGCGACCTAGATCCCATCTATGACCCCGAGAGTCATCTCCAGTTCTTTCCCTTGCAATTGTCACCAGCAGATTTCTCCTGAACAATGGAAACAAGGAGATGAGGTTTTTACTTGTATCTTTCGTAACACCAAGGATGACTTAGTATCTTATCTTTCTCGTGATGATTTTCAGTCAGAATTTTGAGATGTTGATGAATACCCCATCGAAAAGATGGACCCTACTTATGAAGATGATTGCCAACCACCGTTGTGCTCAGATTTTAAAAAAAGTAAGGATATTGTTTGCCTAAAAAAGGTTTCTCATGAATTTTTAATTCTCAACCAATCGGGATATTATTTTGCCTCCCTTTTCCACTTAAGGTGTAGTTGGGAGTTACCTTTTTATATTGATTTCTTCCTGGGCAAACCCTAGACCCTAAGGGTTGGTTGGGTAATGCTATTTACAATTTTCTCAATCCCTTCTCTTGATGATTTTGGCTAACCACATTAACTTTTGTCAACTCTTTCCTTAGAGTGTGATGATGTCCTAGGTAAATCCCCGCCCATGTGCCCTTTGAGTCCATTTCTGAACCTTGTACTTTCATGACCCTTTCTTGATAGGATTGAGTACTTTTCTCAAAGATGGAATTCTATGTGATTTTGTCCCTCCCTACCACCTCCATGAGTTGGATTTTGAGATGCCTGATGTGATATATGCTCTAACTCATGACATTTTTGTCCTGATTGTCATTGTTTTATTTTATGATGAAGCACAAAGGCAGTATCGAGGAACGTATTGGATACTGGTCTTTTGTTGTTTGACTACACCAACATGCTCAAGAAAAGTAGAGGTAAGATTTCATTTTCTGTCCCAGATTTATACTGCCTATATGCACATCTTCTATTGCTTTAGGTGGAAATACCCACCCTTGTCGCTAATGCCTCTTGTCATGTGAGTGTGTCATATTCATGCAAGAGATTTCTTCTAGGTCTCATGTTTCTACAAATATCAAGATGTCCTAGTTGGAGCGATGTTATCCCCATATCTAGAGATAATCTGAGACATGTCTCAGGCCCGTTTACGGTCCTAGACATGGAGCACCGAGAGCCGGGAGTGACTTCTGAGCATGGAACTGAGGGCCCATCCTCTTCTTTCTCATCTAGACTTGTCTTGAAGAATGTGCCTTCCATCACTACCTACTGGTTTGCATCGAGAGGAATCTGTCTGAGGTAATTGGTCCGAGGTATCATGGTATGTGTCAGCATTTGATCGTTATAACCTCTTATATATGCATTTGATTCCCTTCATTTCGGATGACTGCTTAGATCTTAAGCACTTCAATCCACTTGACCATTGTTGGGGGTGATTTGATGGGGTAATTTAGCAAGATGGTAGTTCTATGGGTTTTTACATACCAAGGGGGTTTTGCGTGAGCCATCACCACTCCCACCATCTTATCGCTCTTTACATATTAAACCCCGGCCATCCATCCCACTTTTAGTCCACATTAGATGACCTCCTCAGGTACACTTTGTCTTGTGGGAAGAAGGGGCTAAAGGCCTGTGGGGTAAAAGCAAACAAAGACAAAGCCATTGAAAATAAAACCTAGAGATGTTTCTCCCAGGGATCCATGAGAAGGCAATAAAGGTACTTCTCAATAAGAAACTGATGGACCCTAAGAAAAAATGATAAATAAATAAATGCAAGATTAACCAAGAGGATGGGAGGTTCTGAACAGTCGGCCCATTATGTTCATAGGTATTTAGCAAGTATACATTTGCCACCATCCGTCACCAAACCAGGCAAAGGACCTTTTACAAACAATTTAGCCAACCTTCTCTATCAGCGAAGATACTAGGTAACATCACACCAGCCAATTAAGCCAAGGCAAGGTCCTCTTCGGGTCTGACCTTGTAGTAAAAAGCAATAAAAGAAATATAAGGCATAAAAGGCTTGGAAAAATGCATCCATTACAGGTACAACTCACCTCCTACAAGGCATCTACGCATAACACCGAATTTTGGTATTATTTATGACTAGACATCCCTAAAACTATATCATCTAATTACACATGGCTTGAATGACCCTTTGAGGAAACTTCTTCATCTCCCCTGTGGGTATTAGTCCAATATATTGTCCCGCTATTTCCTTAGCTTTATATAGTAGATTCTGTAATGTCTTTGAGCTCTACATGAGATGTGTTAGATTTCATGTATATGCTTGATAAATCCTTTTTAATGATGAGATATGATTTATATTGCTATGATATCCAGGACTCCATATTCTGCTGAGGGCGTAGGAATTTGGGATGTGCAGACCATGCCCACGGACAAAAATTTGAGATCTGCACATGGGGAGATGATTAGCTCGACCTCCATGGGATCAAGAGCCCATCAGTGGCTTGTTGGGATGGCAGAAAGGGACATAAAATTGGAGGACGCTTTTACCATTTGGACATAACATAACTTGCTCTCTTGTGAGAGTGACTCCTTTTTTATCTTTGTCTTGGATATTGCTCTTGGAGTGAGGTGATGGCACTTGGAAGGATCATCTTGGCATGCATATGGTGTTTTTATCATTGGAAGGTGTTACAACTAGGGTTTGATAAGATTTTTCATGAATTTGTAAGTGTTTTTCTCATCAAAACTTCTTGATTGAATGGTTGTTGATTAAATATCTTACATGTATAGTTACATTGTTATTATTATGCTTAATCATTGAAACCCTAGCGAGCCAACACACAAGTAGGTCATGGCTTCATGTCCCCATGATAAAAAATTGTTTAGCCATTGTTTAAAGAAGGTTTAGCCTAGCTATAGCTATACTAGCCTTTCTTTTTTCTGAGTTAGTTTTGGATATAAGTTGAAAAAAGAGGACATCCTAGGCCTAATTGAGTTTACACCTAGGGTTTGGACTCTTAGGGTTTGAAAAGCCTTGTCCCCAAGCAACACTTTTCATCCCTAGACTTGTATTTTAAAGCTAGCCTTTTTTCCAAAGAGTTCTAAGGAAAGAGGGAGGAGGATGAGGCCTAGCTTTAGCTACACCGGAATGAGCCTCCTCCCCTTAGGGTTTTGACTTGGTGGCCTTGCCATTGCAACACCATCAAGCCTAACTCTCCCGTCCTTAGATTTAGATTCTCCCAAGCCGTTAGCCTTACCCCTTGACTCCATTTACCCTAAGGCACTAGTCCAATCCTAAACAACCTTTTTCAAACTCTCAATTCAAAACCCTAACTAACCCTAGCATTTTTACTAACCCTAACCCAAATGATGACGTCATGTCTTTATTGAACTTTAGATTGGTTTAAAAATTGCGGCTAGGTCATCATTT
>SNQJ01S0153858.1:0-17061 GCA_010110895.2 Picea sitchensis
ATAACATATAGCATCTTGAGTCTTTATCATTCCTTGTCAAATCGCCATGACTAGGACAAAGAATATACCAAGATATTTCACCATAGACACACACCTATGAGTGAATGTCGGCTTGATGCTAACTAACACATGGAAATCACTTCAAGTGCCTCGAGTCCATATTATTCCTTGTCATGATCAAGGAAGGACTACATCTAGGCCCATTTATCACAAGTGCACCTTTGTGATAAGTGTATCCTATCTCCCTTGGTCTACAGCCTAATGTAGGAGAAGTTATGCCCGATGTTGAAACATCAAAACTCCCTCTTGGCTAGGGAGGTATCTTTCCATAGTAGTACACAACTATTGTCTAGAGACACGGAGTCTCTGCCAGTGGTACAAAACCATCATAGTAGTAAAATATTTGTCACACGTGGCATTCCCAGTTGGACTTCTATAGGATACTCCCTCTAGGAACACTTAGGGTCAACTCCCCATAGTGTGATACATCAAGGGTCAACTCCCTTGACATGTCCTCATGTTCTCTAAACATGGGACGATGGGATATAAGCCCAAATGCACTTATTCCTTCTTGAATAAGTGTCCTCACAGATGAACTCAACTCAATTCATAGAGGAGTACGATCTAGAGAAATTTGGTCACACATGGCACTCCATGTGGACCTCTAGAGGCTACACCCTCTATAAACACTAAGGTCAACTCCCATAGTGTATGACGTCAAGGGTCAACTCCCGTGACATGTCCTCATGTGCTCTCTACATGTGACGTTGGGTTATAAGCCCAACTGCACTTAAGTGTTCCACTTATCCCTTCTCGGATAAGTGTCCTCACAGATCAACTCAACTCAATTCACAGAGGAGTACGATCTGGAGAAATTTGGTCACACATGGCACTCCATGTGGATTTCTAGAGGCTACACCCTCTAGAAACACTAGGGTCAACTCCCTTGACATGTCCTCGTGTGCTCTCCACATGGGACATTGGGTTATAAGCCCAACTGCACTTATTCTTTCTCGAATAAGTGTTCCATTTATCCCATTCTCGGATAAGTGTCCTCACAGATCAACTCAATTCAGAGTACAATATAGAGAAATTTTATCACACATGGCACTCCATGTGGACTTCTAGAGGCTACACCCTCTAGAAACACTAGGTTCAACTCCCATAGTGTATGATGTCAAGGGTCAACTCCCTTGACATGTCCTCATGTGCTCTCCACATGGGACGTTGGGTTATAATCCAAACTGCACTTATTCCTTCTCGAATAAGTGTTCCACTTATCCTTTCTCGAATAAGTGTCCTCACAGATCAACTCAACTCAATTCACAGAGGAGTACGATCTGGAGAAAGTTTGTCACATATGGCACTCCATGTGGACTTCTAGAGGATACACCTTCTAGAAACACTAGGGTCAACTCCCATAGTGTATGAAGTCAAGGGCCAACTCCCTTGACATGTCCTTATGTGCTCTCCACATGGGACATTGGGTTATAAGCCGAGCCACACTTATCCCTTCTCAGATAAATGCCCCACTTATCCCTTCTCGGATAAGTGTCATCACAAATCAAATCAACTCAGTCACAGAGGAGTACGATTTAGAGAATGTCTCAGGAAGATGCAAACATCAACACTCCCTCTCAGTGAGGGATGCATGCTCTGCCATGCCAAGTCTATTATGAAAGTACTTGAACTTCGTCTTGGTTTGGTAAGAACATCAACAACCTGCTAATCTGTAGGAAGGTACTGCACAAATACTTCCTTCCTCTGAACCACGTCTCAGATGTAATGGTACTTGATATCAATGTGGTTCGATTTGTCATGAAACAATAGATTATCAGAGACTTTAACACAACTTTAGTTACCCTAATGAATAATGGTGGAATCTAGCACATGTTCAAATAAATTGGCACAAAGCTCGTGAAGCCACACTACTTCACGGACTGTCATACTTAATGCAATGTACTCTGCTTCTGTTGTGCTCAAAGCCACAGAAGTTCATTTCCTACTACACCAGGAAACCATGGAAGATCTCAAAGTGAAGAAACACCTGAAGGTGTTCTTTCTGTCCACTACGCTCCCTGCCCAATCGGAGTCAATATATTCCTGCCATATCATATCAATACTGGAAGTATATCTCATACCATGTTGAACTGTGCCTCACAAGTATCTCAACACATGGTTCACAACAATCTAGTGTGTCTATCTCAGCTGACTTATAAATTGGCTAAGTGCACTCACTACATAACAAATATTTGGGACAGTGTTAATCAGATACTTCAATTATCCAATTAGTTGTATGTACAAAGTCAGATGAATTTTGTCAAAATTGAAAGAAGACACACTTAGTTTCTTTATATTCATCATCACTGGTATAGCCATGGGCTTAAAGTTCAGTATCTCAAACTTCTTCAATATCTCAACTGTGTACTTCCCCTGACTCGAGAAGATCTCATCAGTTCTCTGCCACACCGCAAGTCCCAAGTAGTAGTGAATCATACCAAGGTCCTTCATCTCGAACTCAGAGGCCAACGCATACTTGCATTTCAATAATAAATCTCTATGTACCTATAAGTAATAAATCATCGACGTAGAGTACCAAAATCAAGGCCTCACCATTAAGAGTTTTGTAGTACAAGTTGGGATCAACAACACTTTTGTTGAAGCCCAAAAATCATCAGGTTTCCATCAATCCTTGTATACCAAGCTTGAGGTGGTTTCTTGATTCCATACAAGGCCATTTTCAACCTACACACATGAGACTTCTTCTCATGTATCATGAAACCATCTGGCTGCTCGAAGTATACTTCTTCCTCAATCTCTCTGTTGAGAAAAGTTGTCTTCACATCCATCTGATGTAGTTTCCAACCCATGGATGCCTCTGCCCACATAAACATAAGTAAATGTTGATCATGAATCGTCGCCTTGAATGTCTCAACAATAGATGGGCTGAAAAGTCTGCAATAGGTAGTGTGTCATTAATTTTCCCAGAATCAGGTCCTTGTAGAGCACCCCTTTCATCCCTTTTCTAGTGTCATTGAAGGCAAAAACAAAGTTGTCCATTGTGACTCCTTGTTGATCATATTTCTACCTAACATACACCATTGAACATATGAAATTCGATGGATTCATTACGACAACAGATCCCCAAGGAAAATTTATGAAGATGCATGCTTTTCCTTCATTGATATTGATGCCTTCTTTCCAGAGGCCAAACTTCATTTTCTAGTATCTCTGCAATGGATTTGACATCTATCTCTGTGGCAAATCCATCGTTCTCTGTGAATGCCATTGAATATTAATATTTGTGCAAGTTTCAGGTTTCCAAGGGATCAATGCCATCATGAACGAACTGGCTCAACCATGCCTACTCGTAGGTAGTTGAATCAAAGGCCATAGGGCGGGAATCTTTTAGAAATTGTGGGCCCATGATCGGTTCTTTGTCTCGACAAGACTAGTAAATGAGGAAGAGCCATAGATTGGTAGAAAGTAAACACATCTCGAAACTGATGATGTCTTGGCATCTCCAAAACAATTGTTCTAAGAGCGCCGAGGCTTCAACAACCAAGCTGCAGTTTCTTTATTATTTTCATTGTATATGTTCGAATGTGTTGTGCATCTGCATATGCCCTAGCCCTTCCTACAAATGAATTCCCTCGAATGGAATACATGTTGAAACTCGAGTGGCTCAAACGCATTCTTTGAAATGATGATTCACAACTCACCGACAAGGTAATCAGAATGCCTCTGAACAGTGAAAGCAATACCTTTGTCTTCATTAACTAGACCCTCGACCTGAAATTTGGTACAAACCAAGAATGTTTTACACACTGAAATTTGTACAAGCCTCTAAAGTTTTACAGAAGCATAAACTTGGTTGCAATTGGGATGTGATCAGAAGAACGATTAAGTGAAGGAAGTGCAATGTCCTTCACCTCCTCCTCATCGATTAGCTCCAACAGCGACACTACCTACGAATTCATGTCAATGTGAAGTATGTAATCTAACGTTCCCTGAAAATTTCTAGTGAAGTTTGCTGAACGAGGCTCCCTTGTTTCACTATTAATTTTCTGCTTACTGTCTTCCTTGGAAACATGGCATTGAAAAGAGGAAGAATCAACACTATCCTCCCATGATACCAGACCCCGTGACACCCAACATAAATTCACTTCCATCAGATAGAAGAGACGTCGAAATGAATAACAGGTATCCATACACCACCATCGGGAACAAATTCTTCACCACAGTCGCAGTGTAGGGCATGAATCCATAAGTCTCCTCGCAAGAACTACTCGGTCTCAAGTTCATGTTGCCACAACCAATTCTATGAACTATCCTTCGCAATGAATCCAGAACAAGAAACTACACCATACACCGCGTCGGACACGGGATTCGCCCCATGATCAATTCGCATCATAAATCTCCATTGCCCTGCACTGTGAATGTTGCACGCGCATTGCAGCAGTGCCACAAGGAGTGCGAGAATGCTAGATCTCTTCATCTTGGATTTGTCAGTCCACTATTCAGATCGATTAATTCTGAATTTCCTTTCTCTGTAAAAAAATACATCCAAATTAAGGAAGAAAATTTCCAGATTATCGAAGCATTTAGATTGGCTAAATGTGATGATTTATTCATACAACTAATCGATTCCAATTTTACCGGTTATTAGAGATGTTGCGTCAACACTTCGTGTGTGGATGAAACCTGTTAGCAAGTTGCAATTCATGAGATGAATCATAATCCACATGGCCTTTGGTAAGAAATGAGTGGGGGGGCACTTCTGAGCAAAGAGTTGAAGTCCCCACATATTGTTGTGCATGTGCTTGTAATGCAATTTGTATTGATCTAGGGCCGAGAGGCACAGAAAAAAAAAATGTTGATAGCCAATGTGCTTTCCATGTTGTGACCGGTTAGGGTTATGCACAACTCTTCTTCTTAGTAAACAAAAGTAGTATCTTTTAAACTCTCATCTTCCTGCTCTCCCCTGAGGCAATAAAGCCCAATCCTGCTCTGATACCATGTTGGTTTTAATTCATATGAGATATGAGAGATATTTGATGTGTTATTACAATGATGAGTGTTTCATATATAGGGAACATAAGGTGACCATCCATGAAAGGATGTGTCCCTTGTGTTTTCTCCCTGTGGCCCTTAAGCTTGGTGGCAAGAAAAGTTCTTTCATTTTGTGGTATAGAGATCCACTATAGATCTATGGACTGAACCTTTGTCTGAGCATACAAACAGGATCTATAACTATTGTGTTTATTGTGCTCTCTTCAGAGGTAGGTTGCTATATCAGGTATGCTTCCTAATCATCTCTTTTAGATTTGGATTTGATCTAACTACAGAATTGTTTAATATAGCATGCATTGTGTAGATCTAAAGATATATATGTTGGGAAATGCTATATCAGAATTGTTGGATCTGAAACATGTGTTTAGTCTTCTAGAAACATTGTTATGTTCAGATCTGTTCATTACTACTGTAGATCATACTATTCTTAGATCTGAGTTTATATGCATATGTGATCAAAGCTCTTCTCTTAAGTTGATGTTGGCTACTTTACATGTGGTCTATCTATGATTGAGTAACATATCTAATTGTTTTAAGATTTGAAATTTAAAAGAGACTATTGTTCTGCAATTTTACCCTAAAACTAACATGGTATCAGAGCTATGGACGTAAAAGGAGCTCAAGAAGAAGTCTTGAGCCCACGTAGATCCTACTCTGGGAATTTGTTTTTGCAGATCAGAAAACTTGAGAAAGAGAAGAGGATGTTTCTATTCTAATAAGCTATAAGATGAGCAAACATCTTTTAGCAACCTTTTGTTTAATCCCTTGGAAACTTAAGAACTTAGTTATGCTTTGGAAAGGAACTTAAGTCATTGAACCTAAGATAGTTCAATCTCGGCCACATGCCCTTACCGGTACGGGTAATATTACTTGGAAATGCTTACGTATCTTTTAGTAAGTAAGATTTGTTTAAAGGTTTGAATGATTGTGGTTTTGTCTATGGTTGTGATCAAAGTACATACCTTTTAGCATAATAGTTAAGAGCTCCCTATCTTGGATCAAAAGGTTGAAAGATGCACAACAGATAGAACACAATACTAAACTTTCATCCTAAATGTATGTTGTAACCTGCATGATCTCCCTATCAATTTTAATTATTGATTAAACCTCTTGACTAGAAGTTATCCTTATATTTTATGAACTGATTAATATAAAAGGAAGGCAGTAATTGATCTTGCTAGCACTCATGTGGATTGCAATTTAATTGCCTACCTGATTTTTTTTTTGAGTGCCTAATGCAAGTTTGGGTAAGCTTCTTTATCAAGAAATTTCTAGAGGCCAAGAACTCCTAGTGAATTACCTAGATTACCAAGACCTTTCTTTTATACTATTTGTTGAAGATTATATGACAAACTGGAGTTAGAATCTGGTTAAAAGGCATTCACAATTGCACGGTAATAACTTTGTAAGTTTGAGTATGGTACATTATATTACATGGCCTTAAGCGGAATTCTTGGTAATGGAAATCCTAAGCTGGATGTGGCTGACACCTTATGCATACTCATGTTTCATATTACAAAAGGTCAACAAGTTTTAAAATTGACCTCAATATTTTGAGTAGTAGAATCTCAGATATGACCTTGATGTTTAGCTTTGAATGACATTGCAGTCTTTGACTTTTTGATTGCTTATGACAGTAAGGTATTCTCTTAAAGACACTAAAGTTACTTGAACTAACTACGCAAAAGTCACAGTTAGCAGAGGCGGTAGCATGATACAAAGTTCATGCATATCCCATACCTAAGCAAGTTTCATGGACACAAATGACATAAAGATGAGGTTACATTGCTGCCATCTCTGTGGACCCATGTCTAATCTGAATACTGTCAGAATATCATATTTTTATAAACAAGGAAGCTATGATATCAACACCTATTTTTGAAAAGGTTAAGTTTTTCTCCTTGATTGGAAACTTAGTTTGTCTGTTGATCTTTTTATGAAAGACAACATCTAACCTTAGGCTATTTCATTCAGTCAAAGATTCCAACTGTGTATCTTAGTAGATGGGATAATTTTTTGTTTTGAGGAGACCCTATTGATATCATTTTGTATTTGAGTCATTTAATACGAACTTCAGTCTGAGTAAGCTTTTCATTTTGAATCCCATTATTGACATCAAGATCATCTTGAAAAGTTATGAAACCTGATCAAAGTCAAATGTATGTATGGATTCAGAGGGAGAAAATGCTCAGAGGGAGAAAATGTTAAGAGGGAGCAAATTGACAGAGTGAGCAAATTGACAGAAAGACAGTTTTTTTTTGGACTCAGAGGGAGCAATCCCCGAATATGGGTTAGTCCTTGTCCAGACAACTTGAAATTATGACTTAATAGAATCCAAAAGTTCCTATCGGTCCATGAAAATCGACTGATGCCAATAAATACTAAAAAGCGAGAAAACCTCCAACATCTAAAGGCAGGCATAGAGCCGAAACTTGAGATGTGTAATTACGGTCCTCTAGATGAAGTGAATCTTATGATTGATTTAGAAACTTCCACAATTGAAATAAGGAAGGTTGTTGTGATAGAAAAGAATGATGAATGGTCTATGAGAACTCGAAATGAATCAGTGGTAATCTCCATCATCTTTTAAGATAAATCCTATATGGAGGATATAATTGTGACTCATGATCTATGACAAGATCCTTACCTTCATCGGGATCTTTTTGTCACTTTCTTGTTTTTGGATACTTCATCACGGATGTAAATTTTTTCAAACAATTGAAGTAAAACAAGAAGCTACCATGAGGTTCTTTTCATGGATTATAACTTTGGGAGCTCGGTATGACAAATTCTTGAGATCATACTTATGTGAAGATTGTTCAAAATCTTAATGCGATTTCTCTGGAAGAATTTTATATGGCTGGAACTTTCACATTCTTGAACTTGAGAGTCTTTGATAGGAAATGGAGATATGTCTCTCCACGGGATAAATGTAATTGGTGTGCTTGGCCGGTTTTTGTCATGATAGAGGTGGAATTCCATGAGCACCTGAAATGATCTCTAAAGATCACGAGATCGGGGCCACAAGTCGGAATCAAAGTTCCCTCCCTACATCGACCGGATCATTGGTTTATCTGGGTACATCTGAGAGCGGACATACCGTTATATGGTAAATGTTCTCGATCGGTTCATGAGCGAAACATTTACATAGAGTTACTGTGTAACACATTCTGAGACTCGGTCTAAGATTCACCTCAAGTAGAGGTATATGATTCCATGGTTTCTCAAATTCAGATTGGATGGAAGTGATGCGATTGGATCAGAAAAGTACTTCAAGTTATTGTTTCAGTTTGGGTTCAACAATGATTTCCACGGTCGATGATAGGGCTCGTAACCCAAAGCATTACTTGAAGATAGAAAACATTGCCTTGCTAGCTGAGGCGAGCGGTGTGGCTCGGGAAGCTTCTCGGACTTGTTGTTTGAAGTCAGGCTTGAACCCTGATCATTTTCTTGGGGAATAATCAGGAAATAAGACTGCCCGAGAACTTCACGTGTTTTGAAACACATTGAGATATGAGATATCACTTTATGTAATGGGATTGCGTTGGAAGAAAGTTCGACGTGCGGTATGTTCCTGCAGGTGTTGAGCAGACAACAAACATTTTCGCAAACCAACTGTCCTTGATAAAGTTTGGCATACTTTTACGTGATGAAGTTTGGTGTGGCTGAGAATGCCTCTCTTACTTTGAGGAGAATTAGAATTATGGCATTTGCGAGAGCCATTTCTCGGGAGGGATGGCTAAGACCCTAGGCAGGATCTAGGGCCCCCAGTGCAATACGGAGATTGTTGGTCTAGGACCAACGGTCACCATGGAAAATACCCTTCTTAGGGCCCCCGGTATATGTTGGGGTTCTTGATCTGGGACCAAACAATCAGAGCCATGGAAAAAGACCCTAGATGTGTTCTAGGGTCCCTGGATGTGTTCGAGGGAATTCTTGCTTCGATGCTTGGATTGATCCTTGGTTTGTGTGTACCTTGGTGGATAAGACCCTAGTTGTGATCCAGGGCCTGAATTTGGGTCGAGTACCCATCACAGGGGCGGGTTTCTTGATGGGATAGCGGTTAAGAATCCCTAGATTATGTCCTAGGGCCCACGGACAAAGGTCGAGGTACCCATCACGGGGCATGGGTTTCGATGCAGGACCAAGATGTTAAACCCTGAATATGTCTAGGGGCCCGGACATGGTCGGAGGTACCCATGCCTGGGGCATGGGTTGATCATGATCTCTGACCTTGGTGGATCGCCAGGGGAAAAGTCACGGGGCTGCCAGTTCTAAATCAATGAGGTACTTGATGGTACATGACCCTCTTTAAAGGACATAACCACAAGAGGGATAAGTCCCATATGTAGTGATGATAAAGTAATGGGTTCACCATATGATATGAAGGAATAAGTAATGCCACCTTGCAAACCCTCCTTACCCTTGTTTGATTGGTTTGGGGTTTATTGTCTTACTCAAGGGTTAAAATTTAGAGTTAATTTTTACCCAAATGTTATTTATCATATGTTTAAATTTAGAATTTAAACATGTGATTTAAATTTTAATTAACCCTTGCCTAACTTAAACCATATAATAAGCCTCCCCTCATTTTCACTCACCTATCATATCATATCCTCTTGTGCTAGCGTTGATCTCACTCTAGTCTGCGGCCTCTTTGTATTTTATGTGGGAGCTACTTCTTGGTTTTGTTATGGATACTAGTTGTCGCCTCCTTCTCTGTTGTTGAAGCTGCGGCCTTCCCTTTTGCTATGAGTGGAGATACTTGGCAGCGACCTCTTCCTTTTCTGTTGCAGGTTTTCTGTATGGCTGCGGTTTCCTTAGAGGGATGATCGTAGGGGTGCAACCCTCTCCAATGTTTGTTGTAGCGGTGGCCCTGTGTCTCACTGGGGTGTTATTGACCTCGACTGGCCTCCTTTGCTATGGATTCTTAAATGCAGTGGGTGATCTGGTATTAGAGGGTGACCTTCCGACGACCTTCCTTACATTTAGCGTCACAGAGTGCATGGCTAGGCGGGTCTTCTAGTGCTGGCTGTAGGTACTGGTGCGACCCTTCTTGTGATTGGTGCAAGTGAAGGAACAGTCTTCATTAGGTGTGTTGGCTGGGGTATTGAGTTGCTTGTGAACATCGTCCCTTTCTTTGAGTGAGATCCTTTGAGGTCACGACCCTCTTCTGAGATTAGATCTGAAGGGTTTATGTACCCTCTTCACAATCTGTTGTGTGAAGAACCTATCCAGCATGTGACCCTCTTGCTAGGGTGCTTTGTGGTGCCTTTCTTGCTAGGGTTTCCTAGCGACTCTTTTAAATTTACCTTTGTCCAAGAGACAAGGGTTTATACAGGTACAATTTTCAATATATTTAGGTAGGAGTTCTTGTGTGAGGGTTTGGGCATTTTATTTACCTCTGATTGGGATTGTGTTTTCTCCCTATGGCCCTTAAGCTTGGTGGCAAGAAAGTTCTTTCATTCATTGGCATTGAGATCCACACTATTGATCTTGACCTGAACTTTTGTCTGAGCATACTAAACGGGATCTATACCTATTGTGTTTATTGTGTTATCTTCAGAGGTAGGTTTCTATATCAGGTATGCTTCCTAATCATCTCTTTTAGATTTGGATTTGATCTAACTACATAATTGTTTAATATAGCATGCATTGTGTAGATCTAAAGATATATATGTTGGGAAATGCTATATCAGAATTGTTGGATCTGAAACATGTGTTTAGTCTTATAGACACTATGTTATGTTGAATCATTCATTACTACTGTAGATCATACTATTCTTAGATTTGAGTTTATATGCATATGTGATCAAAGCTCTTCTCTTAAGTTGTTGTTGGCTACTTTACATGTGGTCTATCTATGATTGAGTAACATATCTAATTGTTTTAAGCTTTGAAATTTAAAAGAGACTATTGTTATGCAATTTTACCCTAAACCTTTACCTTGAATAATCAATGCCTTCTTGTGTATTTATTTATTATATACTATAGTTAATAATCCATTGTAGTTATATTAATGATTATTATCTTTAGAATGTCTTCCCGATGTTGTCCCATTCATGTGCATCTCTCTCTCTCTCTCCCCCTTTGTCTCTCTTTCTCTCTCTACCGGCTCCCTGGGACTCTCTGTGTCTCCCTTTCCTCCACTCTCTCCCCTCTCTCTCTCTCTCTCTCTCTCTCTCTCTCTCTCCTGGGACTCCACCTCCCTCCACTCTCTCTTTCTTCCTCAGCCCTCTTCCTCTCCTTGTCCCCGTCCCAGCCTCCGGTCTCCCCTCCCCCTAGCCATCCTCTCTCTCTGATTGACCCCTCTCCCTCTCCTGTCATCCCTCCGTCCTCGATCCTTCTCTCTCTTCCCTTCCTTTTATCTCTCTCCCTCCTTCTTTCTCTCTCTGGCCCCTCCCACCCCTCACTCTCTCTCTCTCTCTCCCCATCTCTCCCTATCCACCTCTCTCTCTCTCTCTCTCTTGGGTCTTCAGCTCCTCTCTCTCTCTTCTCCTCTCACCATCCCTCCCTCCCTCCCTCTCCTCTCTCTTTTCCTCTCCCCCGTCCATCGTGTCTCTCTCTCTCTCTCTCTCTCTCTCTCATCTCTCTCGGTCCACCCCCCCCCTCTATATTTCTCTACCCCTCTCTCCCCCTCTTCCCTGCCTCCTCCCTCTCTCTCTCTAACTCTCTCTCTCTCTCTCTCTCTCTCTCTCCTTTCTCTCTCTCTCTCTCTCCTCTCCACTCTTTCTCCATCTCTCTCTCTCCCCATCCCCTCCCCTCTCTTTCTCTCCCTCTCTCTCCCCTCTTCCTAACCTCACTCCCTCTCTCTCTCTCTCAGCCTTTCTCTCTCTCTCTCTCTCTCTACTCATTACATTGTTGGCTCCCTCTCTCTCTCTTCCCATCCCTCCCCCCCTCTTTCTCTCTACCCCCTCTCTCTCCCTCTTCCCATCCTCCTCCCTCTGCTCTCTCTCCCAACCCCTAACTCTCTCTCTCTCTGCCTCTTTCTCTCTCTCTCTCTCTCTCTGTCTCCACCCCACTCTCTCTCCCTCTCCCACCCTCTCTCTCTCTCTCTCTCTCTCTCTCTCTCTCTCTCTCATTCGTCTTGACTCCCCTCTCTCTCTCTTCTCCTCTCACCATGTTCCCTCCCTCCCTCTCTCTCTCTCTCTCTGTCCCTCCACCCCTCTCTCTCTCACCCCTCTCTCACCCTCTCTCATCCCCTAGGTGACCTCTCTCTCTCTCTTTCTCTCTTTGAACCGCAAACCCCTCTCCCTCTCCTCTCCTCTCCCTCTCCCACATCCCACCCCTCTCTCTCTCTCTCCCAATTCCCCCCACTCTCTCTCTCTCTTCCCTCCATGCCCCAGTCTCTCTCTCGCTCTCCACCCTATCTCTCCTCTCTGGCTCTCCATCCCCTCCTCTCTCTCTCCTCCTATTCCTCTATCTCCTCCCTTCCCTCGCCATTCTCTCTCTCCCTCTCCCTCTCCCCATGTTGGCTCCCCCTCTCTCTCTCCTCCTTTCTCTCTCTCTCTCTCCCAGGGCTCTCTGTCACATGCCATCCCTATCCTCTCTGGCTCTCTCTCTCCACCTCTCCTCATCTCTCTCTCTCTCTCTCTCTCTCTCTCTCTCCTAGCCTCCTCCCAGTCCTCTCTCCCTCTCCTATCCTCTCACTATCTCTCCCCTCTCCTCATCCCTCTCTCTCTCTCTCTCTCTCTCTCTCTCTCTCCTAGCCTCCTCCCCCCACTCTCTCTCTCCCTCTCCCTCTACTCTCTCTCAGCCCATGCCCCTCTCCTCTCCTCCCCATCCCAGCCTCTTGCTCTCTCTCTCTCCCCAGCTCTCCTCTCTCTCTCTCTCTCTCTCTCTCTCTCTCTCTCTCATTAACCCCCTCTCCTTTCCTCCCTCTCCCTCTCCCCATCTACATCCCCATCCAGATTATCAGCTCTACTCTCTTTCCCTAGCCCACCCTCCCCCTCCCAGCCTATCTCTCTCTCCCTCTCACCTCTCTCTCTCTCTCCCTCCTCAGCTAGCCCCTCTCTCTCTCAGCTGGCTCTCCCTCCTCAACCCACTCTCTCTCCCCATCCCTCACTAGCTTCTTAAAATCAACTTATTAGGGAAAAAAACATTATATCACTTAAACTGATAAATAAATAAAAAGAATATATATCTAAAATAAATTCAATGAATATATTTTTTAACAAATAATATAATTAAGTTAAATAACCGATAAAATAAACAAATTATTTTAAGAAAATAAAACATGTGAACATGAAATAGAAAATCATATTCTGAATAAAAAAAATTCACAATGAATATAATTTTTAATTATATTTTTTTAATAAATAATATAATTAAGTTAAATAACCTATAAAATAAATAAATTATTTAAAAAAAATAAAACATGTGAATGTTTGTTTTGAATGAAATATACAATCATATTCTCATTAAAAAAAAATTCCTATCTTAATTATTTAAAAAATATTTATTGTAAAAAATATCTTTTCTTTCATTAAACTAAAAAATACTTATAGGAAAAAATACCTCTTCTTTGTTTAAACTAAAACATTAATAAAATGATCAAATAACTTCGATTTCCCTCCTAGTACCTTAGGTTGAATTCAATTTAATTGATGACAGAAACAATAATTATCACCCATTTCTAAATATCCACAAGAACGATTTCCCTCCTTAGTACGATTTCCCTACAAAATCTCAACGGAAGGAAAATAACGAGGATAAAAATAGACCATGAGGAAGCAAAGAATAGAAATCCCAAAAAAGTAACAACTCTTGTGATAGTTTTCCAAGAAAAGCGATTCTCAATTTATGCTTACAGGGAAAGAAGAAGCTGATAAAACCAGGGAAAGAGGAACATATTTCAGTAAGTTTGAGCCTTGGATCATAAGTTTGAACAAAAAGTATCTTTGTTGTACAATTTCAGTAAGTTTGAGCCTTGGATCATAAGTTTTCTCAATGTAAACTCCAAACCCCTTCAAGTCAAAACCTAGTTTTCTCAATGTAAACTCCAAGCTCCACATTACATTTTGAATTAGCAGTTCTTCATTCAGTAATTCAAGTCAAAACCTAGATTTCAATTCCTACTATTTAGCATTAAAGCATCATAAAACAATGAAAAATAAACATTAAAGCATGATGTGGATTTCGCATTAAAGCATGATGTCGATTTTAAACACAGACCGAACATAAACAATAAATGCATCGGAATCTACTTTAAGTAATTAAAAAGTCCCGAGAGATTACTGACCTTAAATGGCGTTGATGGGGTTCATGGCGACCTGGTTCATTGCTCTCTAGATCTTCTGATGAGGCGCTCTGTAGATCCTTCTATCCTTCTATGAGATCATAGGTTTCATCTCCTCCGAATACAGAGGAATCTGAGACCATAGGTTAGGTTTCATCTCGAGGAAGTTGATACAGGCCAAACAAAATGAAAAAGGAACAACCAAGAAACCAATGGGAAACCAATGCAGATTATAGAAGATGAGATGAACATGAGATGAAGGTTTGGCTGTATCGGTACCATTCCGGAAGAGCTTGGGGAACTTTCTAACCTACAAGTCTTGTTGCTCTATGAAAATAGCTTATCTGGACGTGTTCCGCCTACTCTGTCTCGCTGTAAATCTCTGGTTCAACTCGATCTTTCAGACAACTAGCTAACTGGAAATCTAACAAATTTGTATTCGCACACCTTCCAGTCGAGCTTGGAAATCTAACAAATTTGTATTCACTGGACCTCGGGAGCAATCGTTTCAGTGGCTCCTTCCGTCCTTCACTGGTTCTCCTCACTCACCTTCAATGACTATACCTGCACATAAATTACTGAGTGGAAGAATTCCAAACAAGATAACTGGATGTAGAGAGCTTGCGGAGCTGAAGTTTGACTTGAATAAATTCTCGGGTACCATTCCAGAGGCAATATCAATGCTTGAATGGTTGACTTTTCTCATCTTGTCTGGCAATATGCTCAGTGGTCCTATCCCAGGGAGCCTCAGAAAGTGCATTAGACTCCAGAATCTGGACATTTCTTTCAACAGGCTTACAGGTTCCATTCCTAGATCTATGGCTAGCTTCAGGGATTCTAGATAAATTTCAATCTATCTAACAATCTATTAAGTGGTTCAATACCATCTGTGGGGAGGGATGAAAATGGTGTAGTTCGTGGATTTGTCTAGGAATAGTCTGTGGGGAGCAATCCCCTCTTCTGTTGGCGGATGCATCGGTCTTCAGGGAATATATTTGTCGGGAAATATTCTGCAGGGTCATATACCTGTGGCTCTGTCACGTCTGCAGAACTGGAGAAATTTGTAAATATGTCAAACAATCACTTACATGGAGAGATACCCATGGAATTAGGCGAACTTAAGTTATTAAGAAGTCTGGATTTATCTTCAAATATGCTCGCTGGAAAAATACCCGCGGAAACTTGACAAGCCTCAGAACCCTCAATATTTCTCACAATGAACTCGAAGGCCCTGTTCCTGCAGTTGGCATCTTGAAGAGTTTCAATTCCTTCAGTTTCGGAGTTCTACATTCCCACTTTCGTCCACGGCGTACCATCACGGTTGTGGTTATTTCAGTTATTGTAAGTGCAATAATCTCTTTACTGGGGTCTCAAATGCTTGGCTGTTGGAGGTTGGCTGTCTCAAATGCTTTATAGAAGATGAGATGAAACTATAAGATCAAACGGTCAAATGATTTATATCACAAACATTTCGGTCACAAGATTTATGTCACAGACATTTCGGTCACATGATTTCAGTCACAGACATTTCAAAACGTCAAATGATTTATATCACAGACATTTCAAATGGTCAAATGATTTCGGTCACAAACATTCTAATAATATCAAGTCGGAGGTTGGCTGTCTATCCTCCATTTCAAACGGTCAAATGATTTATATCCTCCATTTCAAACGGTCACAGACATTCTAATTCTAACTTCTGCTTTTTATTATCAAATCCACTGCCATCTCCTTGCATTCCGTCAAAATATTGGCCGGAATATCGTCTGGAATAAATTTCGGGGGATTTCAAGACCGTTTATTATCAGATCCACTGCCATCTCCTTGCATCACCGTCAAAATATTGGCCGGAATATCGTTGTTTTATTTTGGGAGGAATCCAAGGCGGTTTTATTTTTTTTAATTTTTTATTGGGTTGGAAATTACCTTTTTTTAATTGTTGATCACGCCATCCGAAGACCGGTCAACTAATCTTTCTGTTTTGGAAAAAGCTTTTTTGGGCCATCTAGCTGCTTCAATTCCAAAACCCTTTTCAATTGTACAATGCCAGATCAGCGAATCTAGCATCATGGTAATTCATGATACAAGGCCGGTAATTTTAACCATTAGTGTTACTCTATCTATAACAATATCATTTAAATTATTATAGGATTGTGATATTAAATTGTTAAATTTTTTCTGATATAATATTATATTTTCAAAAAACAATAATATCAAGTAGGAGGTTGGCTGTCTCAAATGCTTTATAGAAGATAAGATGAGATTGGCTGTCTCAAACGGTCACAGACATTCTAATTCTAGCTTCTGCTTTTTATTATCAAATCCACTGCCATATCCATGCATCCCGTCAAAATATTGGCCGGAATATCGTCTGGGATAAATTTCGGGGGAATCCAATGTCGTTTATTATCATAATGATGGATGGAATACAATTTTGAGAGGAATCCAAGGCGGTTTTATTTTTTTTATTGGGTTGGAAATTACTTTTTTCTTTTATTGTTGATCACGCCATCCGAGGACCGGCCAACTAATACTCAAATTCTGTTTTGCAAAAAGTTTCCTTGGACCACTTAGATGCTTCAATTCCAAAACCCTTTTTAACTTTACAATGCCACATCAAGCTACCTCAATTCCAAAACCCTTTTCAACTGTACAATGCCACATCAGCGCATCTATAGCACCATGATAATTCATGACAAAAGGCTGATAATTTTGACCATTTGCGTTTTAGAGATGAATTCAAATAAAGC
>SNQJ01S0153859.1:0-22692 GCA_010110895.2 Picea sitchensis
TTACACCACCTTCGTTTGCTTATGGTTTTTATGGGTTATTAGCTCAATATGCCCTATTATTTGCATAGAAGCCTGTTTAAAATGTCAAAGAAGTACAAAATAAATTAGGCTGATAGTAGCCTCTTTCAATTATGGGCTGGTTAAGTTTATTGTTGTCTGTCATTTGAGTTTACATGGAGATTGTTGGAGCAATTTCATTGCTCGGAATGATTTTGAGGATTCGAACCCTCCACAGGTCGACAAACCAGTGGTGAGAGAGGTTAAGTCTGTACCCTCAGTACCCTACAACATCCTGCTACCTAAACCCTTGGCCGACTCACCTACCGACCTACCCCACTCTGTGACTAAGAGTGTTGGGACTGTTAAGCCTATTGGTAAAAAACCAAAGGCGAAACCCACTATAAACGCCAAAGGCAAAAAGAATGCACGTTTAATTTCACAGATGGCAAGAAATAAGCCAAAACCTCCTGTCGACCCAAACCCTATCATGTTGAGTGAGGACTCCGATTCGAAAGTGGAGCGTTTCTTGGCTAGCGAATACCCTTATTCGCAAGGTTTGTGTGCCGAAACCTCGTATGACTTTATGTCAAACCTACCCCGCTACCTACAGGATGACCCTAACTACCCAGGCATTAAGCTGCCTTGTGAAACCCCCGGTCATTTATCCAAACCCTCTCCTGCTCTGTCTAAATCTACAGTGCCACCCTGTGATCAATGCAGCTCGTGGTTAGAGAGATATTATCGGGATGTTCCTATTCTACAGTCAAGAATTCACTCTTTGGAGGACCAGATCGCAACCCTTACCAGTCAAAATGCTAAGCTACAAGCCACTGATAAGAAACAAAGGACGACAGGCTCTATCTTGTTTAAAAATGTGGAATCAGCCACAGCTGTCGTGAATTCTAAGTTGGCATAATTGAACATCCTTCGTCATCACACAGGTATATTTTATCACTTGTTTATATAACGAATTCCATTTCGATTTTGAATAGCTCGGTTCATAACATTGATTGGTTTTGTTACATTGCATGCATTCTATTTCTAGCTTTGCTTTGACTAAATGGAATTTCGTTTCTTTTGGATTATTCCCAGTTTAGCTTCTATTGGATTTTCATCGATTTGATTGATTTTGGTGTGGATTTGATTCGTTTGATTGAGTTAAAATAGATGCTCTGCTGTCAATTGAAGTCGTTTGTATCTATTCTATACAGAAGTGTTTCTCATATCCAATTTTGAACACAATCACATTTCATTTTGATTTCGTTATAATGTATACGCTATGATTCAACAATTTTGATATGGTTAGTTATTACGGTTTTATGTCCCTTATGACTTTCAACCAACATGAATACAATTCGGATCATTTCCAATGAGACTCTGTATAACACACCCAAATCGTGAATAGATTCAATTCATAACGATTATGCTAAAAATCCAGCCGGTTAATTCGCATTGGTTTACTGTTAGTTTGACTATGATTCAGTTGGATTCGTAATGGCAATGGATAGTCTGGTTGGATTTGATTTGTAAAACGAGATTGGATTCACGATTTATTTCTATACTAAACTCTGTCATGATTCATTTGAAATTAATGATTTCATTTAAATCACGATTATTTGCCCAGTTTGCAATTATCACTTCTGTTGATTCTATTAAGATTGTGATCACAATTAATCGATCATGTCTGCTGACTGTGCAAGGATCAATGATCGGAATTTATCACAAATTTGGTTGGGTCGATACTGTTACGTGTGGTTTCATTTACACATAATCAAAACACTCTTTCCATCTGTGTATTCGATTAAACGATATGAATCTTTTGTTATATCATTATAGCTATAACGAGTAGAAAATGGTTGTGTTGGATTAGATCGTATCACATACAATATGATGTATTGTTGATTTCAATTGGATATGAAGCAGTCTTGTTACTGTTCGACCCGATTTTATTGTAACAGTAAAAAAGAGTATTCTTACGCCTGTTTTCGATTGAATCACTTTTGATCCTGTTTAATGTTGAATGATAAAATCATTTGAATCTTGAGTTATTCGTTTTAAATGATCATTGGAAGAAAAGTGGTTTTGATTCATTTAAAAGATTTGCTCTGATTCTAATTCTGATCCTGTATGTTATTTTAGACTAGCTACAGAATCAGATAATTCTGTAGCTAAGTCTGTAGGATTAGATTTTTATTGTTTTGTTAATTAAATGTCTTTCTAACTTGTTATTTTTGGTCTATTGCAGATGAATTCGAAATTGCATTGGATTTGATGAGCAGTTAGAGGATATTTGAAATATTTTGATTTCATTTTAGTTTCCTAGTTTAGTTGATTTTGGGAATATCTTCCCAAATTATGTAAACAGTTTGATACTATCCATAGGGAAGTTTTACCCTGTGGAGAAACTTATAAATACTTATTATTTTTGTAATAATGATCATCCTCATTCGTGGGAGAACAAGGATATGGAATTTTAATACAGACTGAGACAGAATTTGGTGTTTTTTTACAGCTTTCGCTTCTCATGATATCAATATTTTGTTTCACGTTATGTATATCAATTTGTATTTGGTTAATGACTACTTTAGCTATCTTAATCTTTTGCAAATGATATAATTTAATCACTGTAATCCATATCTGATTTCTTCTACTATTTAAAAAACATAGCAGTTGCTTGATTCAGTTTGTGAACGACAGATTTATCTTCTTCATAAGTTGGATTATTAAGTATAAGTTTTTGCATAACAGGTTTCCCTTATTGCAAAGATTTATAAATCATATAATTGTTATGATTTTTTATGTCTTGTTTGTCCTGTAAATAAACTCAAAGAGCAGTGCAGCCTATCATTTACGAGAAGCTTCTGGATCATCCGATGCGATTTTTCTTCCTCCGACCAGCTTCGAAGTCATTATACGCAGGACAAATCTGGAGCGTTTCCAGGTCATTTTGTTGTTTAGTACATTTATTAGTAGTTTAGTTTAGATATAAGTCTAGTTAGATACATATGTGTGTTTATTATATTAGATTGTTTAATTTCAGTAAGTTTTATTTCTTATTCATAATATCATAAAAATCAAAAATATATCTCTGGCTGTCTTAGGGCAGAAAACAAATGATTTTTACAGGTTTTATTCAAATCTGCAAGTTGTAGATAATGTATATTTGTGAATAAGTTGTAATTCAATTAGTAATTAGACAACTAATTAGTAGAGTTAGTATAGTAGTAATTAGTAGATTATGTATATATAGTTATTAGAGTAGTTTAGTTTTGTTTTAGTTTTAGTTTGTTTTAGTAGTTAATTAGTTAGTATATTAGTTTGTTTTAGTGTTAGTAATAGTTTCTTTTATTTATTGTTAGTTAGTTTAGTTTCTTTTATTTAGTTTTAGTTAGTTAGTTTTATTTGTTTTAGTTAGATTAGTTAGTTTAGATTAGTTTTTTCTTTGGTTTTCCTAAGACCTTAGAACAGTTAACGGAGCCGCTAAACTCGTTAGGGTGGTTCATTCCAAATGGCTTGGGTTATTAGACAACCCCGGACCGGTTCCACTCTCTCAGTTGACGGATGGTCAATTTCGCCCGTCAACAGACGGCTACACTCATTCGCAAGAATATGATTACAATGAGGCTCTGAAATCATTTTTACATTAAACATGAATTCCAAAACCCTATATATCCAAAAACCTAACCCTAGGATATGAAGCGCCAAAAGTTATGTGGGCCCCGTTGGGGTAAGTTGGTACATCAACTTCCTGGGCTTGTAAGTTTTGCATACGATCTTTGTTTTAGGCACACGATAGCCCATTGGAAAGGTATATCTGAGGAATACACATTATGTTGTCAAAGTTTGACTTTTTCTATAATTTGATTGTGGAAAGCCCTAAAAATGTTGTTTAGGGCATCAAAACGACCCCGAAAGTTCAGGACCCAAAAACTAGAAAAAAATTGTCAAACTGAAAAATTGCCAAGATGAGCCAGTTGGAATAGATGGATGGCCACTGATATCCACATAGATAAATAATCACCCATTATGAAGCAATGGTCTCCATTGCATTAAGTTCTACCATCATATGAGGAATTTTTTGTTGAATTTGGCCCCGGGTGAGCCACTTGCCTCGGTGCAGGAGTTGCCCTACTTTGAAAACCCGATAAAGATGGATCATATGTTAGTGAGTGACCTTGACCTGTGTGTCCACAATCTGATCAGTGGATGCATGTACCATGCAGTCAAGGTTGATATTTTTTGGTGTCAACTATTCTTCTATCTATGAGGTGTCCAATAATTGTGGAAAATATGGCCAAAGGAGATCCACATTGAACATTGGGTGAAATCCAAGGAAGGGGGGAATGTTGAGCTCAAAAGAATTACACCCATAGCCTTGGTGGTGGCGTAAGGTCCATATCAAAGTGGAAGAATCTTCTGACGGGGCCCTGTAAGGATTTCTTTCTGCAAGTGCAACCTGACTTTGTCTCCCACCTGAAACTTGTGTGGCACCTGGTGTTGATCATGGCGCTGCTTGTACTTGGCATTAGACTTTTGAAAAATATCTTGAACCTGTTGGAAGATGTGATGGATCCGCTCAATGAACTGGTTGGATTTTTTTGCTTCAGTTGGAGCATGGGACAAGTCTGCCTGGGTGGCCGCAAGGGGTAGTGCAACATCCATAGGACCCAATGGTTGAAATCTCAACCAACCTAAAAGGGGCTCTAGCCAGTTGAGCTATGTATGGATCTATTGTAGTTGTGATAAACATATGGAAGAATCTCATCCCATGTGCGGGGGTTCTTGGAATTGTACATGCGTAGGATATGCATAATAATCTAGTTGACGACCTCGGTTTGGACATCCATCTGGGGGTGGGATGCAATGGATTTGGTGAGCGTGATGTCCAAAAGTGACTAAAGGTTGACCGGAATTTGTTGAGGAACTGAATGTCCTGATATGAGATAATGATTTTTTCTATCCCAAAATGTACCCACACTCATTCAAAGAATATCTTGGCAGTGGCCTCCGCTGTGATGCTCTTCTTGCAGGCAGCCATAATCGCCATCTTGGAAAAGCGATGAACAACCAAAAAAACACAGTCATTTCCCTGCTTGGTGGATGTAATGCCCAACATGTAGTCCATTGATATGGATTCCTAGGGTATGTTAGGAGTAGGCAGAGGGGTTTGCATGCCTTGTTTCTTAGTGGTGATTTTGGAAATAACACAGGCAGTGCATCACCTGATATACTTGTTGACATCCTGTCAAAGTTTCGACTAGTAGAAATGTTTTTGTAGCACTGCCACTGTATTTTCTATGTCGAAGTGTCCTGCCACCTAACTATAGTGGGATTACAAAATCATCTTCGCTCACTTTCTTGATGGAATGCAGAGATGGCCTAGATGGCACAATATCCCGTCCTGAGGATGGAAATTAGTGTTAATTGTGTTTTCTCCCAACATATATTAGGTGGTGGCGAAGTCAGGATCTTTCTCATATACTTGGGGCCATCTAGAGGTCTCATGACCGTAAGAGTCTAGAAATGTGGTGAGTGTCGTGACTGGAGGTCAGCTAAGGAAATCAATGACATGGTTGGTACTTCTTGTCTTATACTTGTTGTTGAGGTGGAATTGTTGCAAGTATGTGTACCACTTCTTATGGTATTCATTATGTAATTTACCTTATGTCTGCATGAATTGCAACAAATTATGATCAATGTGGAGGAATTTCTCCTTCCGGAGAATCTAATGCCTCCACTGGTGGTAGTATTTCATAATGGAGTATGTTTCTTTGTCATAATTAGGGTACTTATGGACGACATCTAATAGTGTCTCACTATGATAGGCCATGGGGTGGTCGTGTTGAGTCAGAAGTATGCCCACAACATAGTTTGAAGCATCTACCTCAATCTCAAAGGGTTGTTGCAGGTTGGGTAATGAAAGCACTAGGATTGAGCACAAGAACTCCTTCAAATCATTGAACTCTTGTTGTTGGGGCATACCCCACACAAACATTTCCTTAACACCACCCTTGGTTACTTGGCTGAGGGTCCATGCAATATGGGATAATCCCAACATGAACCTGCGATACAAATTGGCAAGGCCTAAGAAGCTCTAAATCTCAATGAGTGTGGTTGGGGTTTTCCAATCATGAATGACCTGGATCTTGGATGGATCCACATGCACACCATGCTCATCGAAAATTTAGCTTAGGTATTGGACCCTGTCCATGCCAAAGGAGCATTTATCCAAGTTGGAATATAGCTTGTGTTATCATAGAGTCTGCAGAACCTGTTGAATATGTTGCAAGTGTTGCACCCAAGTCTTGTTGTAGATTAGGATGTCATCCAGATGCGCCACTACAAAATAATTGTTGAAAGGCTACAAGATATCATCCATTATCCTCATGAAAGTTTTTGGGGCATTTTTCAAACCAAAGGGCATGACCATCCATTAAAAAATACGTTCTTTTGACTTGAAGGCAGTCTTCCATACACATGTCTTCTCTATTGAGACCTGATGGTAGCTAGACTTCAGATTAATATTACTGAAGTATTTGGCCCCATTGAGCTGATCAAGGAGATCGTTGATTCAGGGAATTGGGTATTGGTTCCTGACTGTGATTCTATTTAGGGCCTGGTAATCAATGCAGAGTCACCAGGTCCCTTATTTCTTCTACACAAGCACGATTGGGATTCCACAATGTGATGATATGGGTCAGACGTGCCCCGTTTGGAGTAGTTCTTGGATTTGATGCTTTATCTCCTCATTTTCTAACAGAGAGTGGTGATAGATTGGCCCATTGGGTAGCGATGCGTCAGGGGTCAGATCGATGGAATGCTTGAACTGACAACGCATAGGTACCCCATTAGGTGAGGAGAATATGTCTTTGTATTATTCCACGACCTTATCCACTTTCTTTTGTTGCGTGGAGAGGTTGGTCATGGAGGCCTTGGATGTGGCTGCAATTTTTCACTCACTTTTAGAGCGAATCACAAAGAAGACAAACTTCCCAGTATGAGAGGTGACCTTCTTGCATTTCTTGGAAGAGGTCAAGGAAATGGCACTAGGTGGGACTATCTCTGGTATCCTGTACAATTTCCTCTCTAAAGTAATAATAACACTACGAGGCCTAGACTCATATACAACATGATGTTTCCATAAATAAGGTTTTTGTAAAAGAACATCACAAAATTAAAGGGGACAAACTTCACACAATACCTCATATTTGAAGGGCTTGGTGTCATAGGATAGGAGGCATTGTTGGTTGACATGAAGATCGCTTCCTTGGTAGAGCCATATGATGGTGTAGGGTTGTGGGTGTGGCATTGTCGGTAGGGCCAACTGCTTGATGACCTCCATTGAGATGATGTTATTTTGGCTACCACTACCAATAATGAAGTGCAATGGGGTGCCTTTCACCCACATCTATGAATGAAATAAGTTCTCTCCTTCCTCTGGCTCATCGAGTTCACTGGGCTGGATCTTGGTGGTAGCAACAGTGGCACTAGGTTTTGCGTCAATGATCCATCTCCCCTTTTCTGTTTCTAACTCAGATTCAAAACCTACATCTGATTTAGAGGCTTTCACCTTAGCCTTCGATGACTGCTTTGAGCAGAAATCAATAGTGTTATGCTAGGGTATTTTATGGAAGTCACACCACTTCCTAGTATCTTTCTTCATCTTTCCATTGTCCTTCTTTGTTTGCAGCTTAGACTGGTCATCTTGAGGCTATCCATATTTTCTCTACACTTTGTTCTGTGGGTTGGGGTTGCCCTTTCCCTGCTTCTGCTGTGAGGGGTTCCCAGACCCAAACTACCACATCTTTTGTTTAAGCTTCTGCTCGATTTTGATGACATGTCGATAAGCCACGCACAAGGAATAGATATTAAAAAACTCCATTTCTTCCTGGATGTATCTATGAAGAGTACCACACTACTTGAGCACCAGATGTCACTCAGAATATTTGATACCCAACTTGGTGCACACGGTATGGAAGATATATGTTAACTCTGGCTCTGCTTGGTCCCTTTCCTATCGTAGTGTGGTCCATTTTGTATACAAGTCATCATAACTTCCAATAGGGTAGTATTGTTCCTTAGTAGCATCCCTAAAGGAATCCCGGGTGAGTGTGACTGTAAATAATGAGGGTTCCTTTTTTTCCTTTTTCTCACAGAAAATATCCCACCAATATTTAACATGGGGGATGATTTTCAAGAGCGCATAAGTAATATTTTCTCTATTCAAAAAGTTATGGACAAAACAATACCCTTCTAGCAGATTCAACCATTTGTCTACAGCATCTGCGTCTATATGACCTTCAAATATAGGAATATAAAAGTTGATATGTACCTTGAAGGGGGCAGAGCCTCTGCTCAAGGAAGATGTATCACCTGCTGGTAGTCGTCGAAGGATTTGTGCAAAAATATCCATCATCTCGTTCCTTTGTTGCGTGAGGGCTTCCTCAAGCAAAAATTTGAAAAGGTCTCTTATCCCATCATATTTATTTTCTCCTTCCATGGAAGCTATCTTAGGCGTGCAAGATCTCTTTTCCTCAAGAGAAATAAGATCGAGACCCAACTCTTTGTACACTGACCTCGTCGGGGACATGCATTAAAAACATCAAGGAGCAGACCACTCTGATACCACTTATCTAGATTTTATGAGAAGAACGAAATGAACATAAATTAGTATTATTATTAACATAGAGACACAATGAAAAATAATAGATATACAGTAAAACTGGCTTCTATTCAATAAATAAATATGCAAAAACTATAAAATGGAGACTGAAAACAAGCTTGCTAGAATGGTGGTGGCCTATCTCTGAGAAGAGATGTGATGAATGCGCTCATTCGCAAGAAGATGAGTACAATGAGGATTTAAAATAATTTTTACAATAAACATGAATGAAAAAACCCTAGACATCCAAAAATCTAACCCTAGGAGATGAAGCACCAAAATTCATGTGGGCCCCATTGGGGTAAAAGTTGGTACATCAACTTCCCGGGGTCGTAACTTTTTCACACGGTATTTTTTTTAGGTGTGTGATAGCCCGTTGGAAAGGTATATCCAAGGAATACACATTATGTTGTCAAAATATGACTCAGTCTATATTTTGACTGTGGTGATCCCTAAAAACAATGTGTAGGGCCTCAAAATGATCCCAGAAGTCCAGGACCTGAAAACTAGGAAAAGATTGCCAAACTAAAAAAATGACAAGATGAGCTAGTTGGGATAGGTGGGTGGCCACCGATATCCACCTATATCACTCTCTCATCCCATGGCATCCATGATCATTCCATTTCTCTAGTACTGGGAAGTTTCCCTCCCAATGTTCGCCCTTATCGTCATCATATTCCCAAAAAAATAAAATTGAAAAAAATGTTCAAGAATTGCTAGCAGTGGGTGTCATCCTCCCTAGTTCCAGCCCCTATTCTTATCCTATATTCATGGTACTAAATAAAGAGGGAAATTGGCACACGTATCTAATTTTCGTTCCCTCAACAAACTCACAATCAAAGATAAATGTGCCATTCCTGTCATTGATGACCTTTTGGATGAATTGAGTGGTGCTAAGTACTTTACCAAACTTGGTCTTCGTTATGGAAACCACCAGATATGTATGAAAGAGGAAGAAATTCCCAAGACTCCATTTAGAATTCATGAGGGTTACTATGAGTTCTTGGTCATTCCCTTTGGACTGTGTAATTCCCCCTCCACTTTTCAAAGTCTCATGAATCATCTCTTTCATTCTTTCCTCTATAATGTTTTCTAGTTTTCTTTGATGATATTCTCATCTATAGTAAAACTTGGAAAGCTTGTTTCTCCCATGTGGATAAATTTATACATCTACTATCTAAGCACATTTTGTTTTCTCAAACAATCTAAATGTGATTTTGGAGCCTCTGAAGTTGAGTACATGGGTCACATTGTCGGCAAGGATGTTGTACGGGTGGATCCTAAGAAAATTGAATCTATGAAGGATTGGTATCACCCTAAAAGTATTAAAATATTTTGTGGTTTTTGTGGTTTAACGGGCTATTATCGTAAGTTTGTTCAAAATTATAGCAAAATTGTAGCTCCTCTCATTACTCTCCTTACAAATAATGATTTCAATTGTACTCCCATAACCAATCACTCATTCCACGACTTGAAAGAAGCTATGTGCATGACTCATTTCCTAACACTAACATACTTCACCAAGACTTTTGTCCTAGAATGTGATGCTTTAAGAAAAGGAATTGGGGCATTCCTCATGCAAGATGGTCGACCTTTGGCTTTCACTAGAAAACAACTTTTAGAGAAACATTTGGGCCAATCAACCTATGAAAAGGAAATTTGGCTATTCTTCATGCAATGGATCTTTGACATCCTTATCTCTTGGAGAAATTCTTCCAAATTAAAACTAATTGTCGTAGCCTCAAGTATTTTTTGGAACAAATAATCTCATTCCTGTAGCAACAAAAATGGGTGACCTAGCTATTTGGATATGAGTATGAGATCATTTACAATAAGGAAAAATAAAATGTGGTTCTTAATGCTCTTTCAAGGAAATATGAAGATCAAGGGTCCCTCTTTTTCTTATCTTTCATTGTAGTAGATTGGCTTCAAGTATTTCTCCAAGAATGGTTGCATGAACCCAAAATTTCTAGCCTAATCCAATAATTGCAATAGGATCCTCAAACTTCTCTAGGGTACTCTTGGAACAATCAAGAGCTTCGCTATAAAGGTCACCTGTATTTAAGCAAACAATCGAACCTTAAATCCATTATGATCTCTGAGCTTCATTGTTCCCCCTCATTTGAGCATTCAATTATTACCAAAACCTATGCACAGGTCAAACATTTTGTTTTCTAGTAAGGTATGAAATAGGACATATTCACCTTTATGGATTAATGTGATACATGTTAATGCAATAAGGGTGAAACCATCAAATCTCCAGGAACATTCCAACCACTCCTGATTCCACCTACTATTTGGACTATTATTTCTATGGACTTCATTTGGGCTTACCTAAATTAGGAAATAAATCAATCATCATGGTTGTAGTAGATCATCTTTCCAAGTATGGTAATTTATGTGCTCTTCAATACTTGTTCACCGCACCCACAACGACTCAGAGTTTTATGGATAATATCTTCAAACTCCATGACACGACTCATTCTATTATCTCTAAATGTGATCTAACTTTCACCAACAAATTTTGGAAATAACTTTTCAGGACCCAAGGAACCCAATTGTATATTAGCATCGTCTATCATCCCCATACTGATGGAAAAATTGAAGTTTTCAACAAGTGTTTGGAAACATATTTGCGGTGTTTTGCATCCAACCAAAAAACTCAGTGGGCTCAATGGTTACCCCTAGTTGAATGGTGGTAAAAAACATCTTACCATACTGCCACTCGTATGACTCATTTTAAAGAGGTCTACGAAAAAAATCCATCGTCGGTTCTCTCATACTTTCCAGGTGTCTCCAAGGTTTAGGAGGTTTACAACGCTGTCACAATCCGCATGAACATTATCCATACCCTCAAAGAATATTTGGTCATGGATTATAATTATATGAAGAAACAAGAAGATCATGGTCATTTAGAAAGTCAATTTGCTAAAGGGGACCAAGTGTTTCTTCATCTACAACCTTTTGAGCAAACTTCACTCAAAACTAAACATTGTTAGAAACTTTCCCCCAAGCTTTATGTTCCTTATTCAATTCTCAAGCGAATGGGGCTCATGGCCTACCATTTATTTCTTCCCAATCACTCTAAGCCCCATCTTGTTTTCAGTGTCTCATGCTCATAGAAAGTGTTTGGAAATAAGTACTAGACTCAAACCAATATCCCTGAGTTGAATGAAGAAGGATCCATTTGGTTGAATCCATAAGCAGTCTTAGATCAGCATGGGCATCGTTTCCATTAGCGTACCATAAAGGAATTTATGTTTCAGTGGAAGGATGCACCACTAGAAGATTCCACCTGGGAGTCGACTAACATTTTGCAACAAATTCTCCATCTCAAGCCTTGAGGAAAAGGTTGTTTTTCAAGGAGGAGGACATGCTAGGGACATAACCTCCCTAACCCCTCATGTAGGTAGAATAATATGTTTTCTATGTAATAAAGGATGACATTAGTAAATAAATCCTATATAATAATGTGAACAAGTCTAATGTAAGAAGACTTAATAGAAGCTTCCACTTCTAGAAAGATCTTCCTTTAGAATGTTATTTATAAGATAGAATTTGTATAAATAGGAGTATAAGGCATGGGAAAGCCTTGTATTAAGAATTATTGTAATAGAGATCTTCTTTTCTATAGGTTTCCCCCTCGAAGAGGCAAGTAAACTTGGATTTCTATCAATAAAGGTAGAATTGTTGGTGTTATTATTCTCTATATTTTTCTCTTCCGCTTGTATATGCATAATATTTTATGTTTCTTCTTTATATAATGAATCTAGTACCTTACAAACATTGAGTATGTAGCACTTGAAAACCTCAAGTGATCAATTAATGGGTTCCAAAATAATGTGGATTTAAACACCTATACCTTCAATAGTATCCATGCTATTTGGCCTCATGGGAATCATCGTCAAGCCTCTATTCCAATCATTGACTCACCAAGATTTGAATCTTGTAAGACATGCCCATCAAACTCTGTGATCATAGGAAGATTATCTCGACTTTAATTCAACGGGGAAACAAGTAGATAATATCGTTTCAACAAACCAATGCTCTAAGACATGGTTGTCTTCCTTGGAGTGTTTTGATTGTATTCAACCTCTTCCACTTGTATTACCAACATAGGTTTTTCCTTTGTCATCATCTACTTCACATTCTAGTGCTTCTCTAATTTATTTTGAAGGATAGGTATCTACAAGTCAAGAATAAGGGGAGCAACAAGTGCCTCATAGCTTGGATGTTGCAAGGGAATCTCACCAAAACAAATATACAAAGTTTCATTTACATCTATTTCTCGGATCTACATCGCGTAGACAAACTATGTGCAGTGCAATTGCAAAGACTGCACAGTTAAATTCTTCATCGTTGAACTTTCAGGATTTACTATGTAGTTTCCAGACTATTCTATAGACTGGGCATTGTGATGATAACACTTTATAAAATTATTTCTTGACATTGTCCTACTCTCAACACATAAACTCACATATAATGCAGATTCAAGAACACATAAACTTACGTAAGATTGTGTAGAAACAGAGAGAACATATTTTCAAGTGTTACAACATAACATAACCTAGAAATACATCAACACACAAATACTTAATATATTACCAACTTTGGAATTGCGCGCAATTACAAAATACAAAACTATGTTGAGCTTTGGCTCAAACAACTTCTGCAGACTTTCATAAAAAAAAAGAGCTTGTTTTCTCAGAATTATTTGACTACCTTCATAGCTGCTGCTACTTCTAATTGTCAACTAACACACTCCCTATCTTGTTTTTCGACTACCTACAAACTCGAACATATAAATATGAAAACAAAGACTTCTTGTAGAAGTGAACTGACTCAAACAATTAGGACAACAATAAATACAACTGACTCTATTTGATTTACAAAGCTAGAGAAAGATAAAGATAGGCTCATTTAATGACGGTCCTGCAAACATTCCTGCTTGTCATTTCTAACTGAGTAATGTCTTCGTTTTCCCGTGACAGACAGAGTCGACGTAAGTGTAAATCTCATGACTTGTAATTAATATTTCCAACACTCCCCCTTAATTATAAGTAGGTGAGATTACAAAATACAAAATTTACATCAAAAACACATTTTGACATGAAATGTCAAATAACTGCGACTGCATTGAATCCTAAACAATTGCGCGGTTTCTGAAATGCATCCCTTGCCAACGCTTTTGTAAACATATCTAGAACTTGTTCTTTAGACCTGCAAAACTCTAAACAAATGTCTTTGTTATTTACCAATTCTCTGATAAAATGATACATTGTATCAATGTGCTTGGTTTTCTTATGAAATACATGATTCTTTGACAGTGCAATGGTGGAATTGTTGTCACAAAATACTGTAATTGGTTCATGTTGTTCCTACAGCAAATCTTTTAACATTCTTCTCATCCAAACAACTTGATAATTTATTCTTGTAGCTGTGACATATTCATCTTCAGCTGAAGAAAGAGTCACAATGGGTTTCTTCCTTGATGCTCGTTATACTATACCTATTCCAAAATCAAATGTGTACCCTGAGGTACTTTTCCTGTCATCTATGTTTCCTCCACAATCAATTTTAGTGTATCCAATAAGTTTGAAATCTTATGAAGTAGAATACATAATGACAAAATATTTTGTTCCATTCACATATCTCATAATTCTTTTTCCTTCCTTCCAATGGGATTCTTTTGGAGTTTCCATGAACCTTTAAATAATGCTCAATCCGTACATAATACTAGGCCTTGTTGCTGTCAGATATATAAGGTTTCCTACCAACCTTTTAAACAGTGTGGGATCCACTTTATATCCTTCATCTTCCTTGCTTAAATTCAATCCTGCTATGGCAGGTGTTGGTACTTCTTTGGAATTTATGATGTTGAATCTTTTCAAAATTTCATGTGCATAGTTAGATTGTGAAATAAATCTACCAGATTTGGACTGTTGAACTTATGTTGGATTACTGAGAGGGGGATTGAATAAGTAATAGCGTAATTATAATCCTTTTTTCTTCAAATGTTATATCAATGTAGAATTATCATCCAATAATGAGCAGTAAGAAATAAACAATCACACACATACACAGTACACCAGTGTTTTACGTGGAAACCCAAATCAGGAGAAAACCATAGAATACTTTTTCTTATATGTCTTGAAGAATTACATTCATTGGAAGCACCAACTTCCTTTGTTTTCCAGCTGCAACTGGAAGGAGGCTCCAAGCCCCTAGTTTCTCAGGCTACAACCTGAGGGAATCTCCAACCCCCCAATTCTCTAGCTACAACCAGAAGGAGGCTACAACCCCCTATGTTCTCCGGCTACAACCGGAAGGTGGCTACAACACCCTGTACTTGCCCAGTCCAACCACCCTGAAGTAGAAGTAGAATGATGGAACCACTGTCACACTATCACTGTGAGATATACCGTTGTAAACTTGTACCAATAAATATGAACCATGCATCAACCTATACCTCAACCTGTAATCAACTTGTACCATAAACAAGTGCATCAACCATGCACCAACCTATACCAAACAACTTGTAATCAACTTGTACCACAAACAAGTGCTTCCAACCATGTACCAAGTATGTTCCAATCATGTTTCAACTACTAATCAACTATGACTCATCAAAATGTACCAACATCATCAATTATACACCTCATGTATGTGCCAACTCATCAACTACTTGTCTCAACCATGTACTCAACATGTACCTCAACCAAAATCCCTCATCGATTTCATCATCCAAATATGATTTGTAGCTCTGTAATAGACATGGTGTATTTGATCACATTCCTTCAAACCTTCCTCAACAAGAGACTAGCATTTTCATCAAACTTTTCTTTAGTCTCACATGCCTAGTTTTGGATTAGTCAACAACCCTAACTTGAAGTAATCATAACTTTGTACTTATAATGTATAAATATCTGAAACTTATACACAATGTTATTTAGTGTTTTTTATGCAATTCCTCCAAGTGTCACTACTTGGAACCTCTCAGAAAAGGAGTTATAGCAAAAATGGCATACCTTGTTGAATTCTAGATTATTCTAGAGAGATACCTTGTAGAGAGTGCCCCACACGGAATATTTGTTGAAATGATCTAAAACTGTTACAAAACATACTAAAGAATTTACCCTAACCAAAAAATTTGGTCTCACTGAATTTGGATCTTTTATGAATAAGTTATGACGTTTTTACCTGAAACACCTGTTTTTGACTAGTTTCACGACTGGCCACAAACCCTATTTTCCACGAAGTGTAACTCCAAAAATACAACGACCCACAAGATGAATTTTTTACCATAGACACTTGGATATGTTTTATCAATGGCATAGCAATTTCATCATCTGAATCATTATAGAAAAAAAATATATAGCGAAAACGGTGAGATGACTTGTAAATAACATACCTTAGAAAGCACCATCAAAAGAATTTATCCTTCCTTGCATTTCGGCCTTGTTTTCTTCACCTTGCCTCATAATTTTGGCTTAGATATCATTGGTTACCTCAGACACCTATAGATATTCAATTTTCTCAAGTGTGATTAAAATGAGAGAGCCTTGCCTCTTATTTATACTCACCAAGTAGCTTCCTTAAAAACATCTTCTAGGTCACTTGGCCCACTTTCCTTATTTTAGGGTTAACCCACTTCTAATTTCTCCATTAAATTTATTATTGAAATAATTTATTTTGCATTCACTTTGAATTGTAATACACTCATTACTTCCCTTCATTATTGCACAGCACCCAAATCTCTTAAACCACGGCTACTTTGACCCTTTTGGGGCTTCTAGATGACATATGAGAGGTCCTCCAACCGTAAGGTAGCAACTCTCAAACCATGAGGGGAGTTATGTGGCATTCCATACCACTAGAAATGGGATGACATGTACTATCCATGTGAATAGTATTATCGGAAAATGTATCATAACTCATGCCGTTATCCATCAAAACAAACTTGGAGTCCATTACCCAAACACAGAGTCCTCCAACTTCTCATGACCCATAACTCTCTAACCGTGAGGCCTGGGGTCTCCAACTTCTCATGGCCATAACTCTCTAACCGTGAGGATTTATGTGACATTCTACATACCAACGGAAATCACATGACAAGCACTATTCATCTAGGATAATTTCCCTGACAAATTCACTGTCCTTCATCTCATTATTCCAAAATTAATCATGGGTTCTCTTACTCCGCAAAGCATCTTCCCATGAGGCCTTTCACCATAAGGGGACCACTTTGGAGTTCATCCATATTTACTTCTTATCAACCATGAAAAAACAATAATGAATCATATTTACATCAAGCAATCTTGGTTCCATTACCCAAACCTTTGTTCTATGGGGCTTTCTTCAAGGGTTAACATCAATGACAACCAACCTTAATCAACAACTTCAACCCAAAAAATATCTCATAAGCCCCAAATAAAAATATCTCATAAGCCCCAAATCAATCATTTCAAATTCATCCTTCATGATTGACTTAAATTCTTCTATGCATAAGTCACCTATAAAAATAAAATCATCTACATATACGAAAACAATTAGCATATTACCTTGTTGATTTTATTTTATATACAGTGTTGGATCACAAACACTTCTTTGAACTCCATTCTAAGTGAGATGGGAATCTATGCAAATGTACCAAGATCTGGGAGCTTGTTTTAATCCATACAATGCCTTCTTCAATATGTATACTTTGTTTTCTTGCCATGGAATCTCATAGCCTTGTGGTTGTTCCACATATACTTCTTCCTCTAAATGTCCATTCAAAAATGTTGATTTTACATCCATTTGATAAAAAAAACAATTACTATGTGCAACAATAGCTAACATAGTTCTGATTGTGTCCATGCGCACGTATGGTGCAAATGTTTCATTGAAATCTATTACAGGTTGTTGTGTAAAATCCCTTGCAACTAACCTTTCCTTGTTCTTCTGCACATTTCCATCTGCATCTTGCTTGGTTTTATAAATCCACTTGACACTTATCACATCCTTTTCCTCAGGTACATCTACCAATTTCTATGTCTGATTGTTCTCTATGCATTTAATTTCTTCTTCCATGGCTTGTGCCCATACATCATCTTTGACAGCTTCTTCAAAGGTTAATGGATCATTTGTTTTTGAAAACAAAGAAAAGAATGAAAAAAAATTTGTTGTGTCAACATTATAGATGCCACACATAATTCTTGTATTCCTTGGTAACAAATTTGCTAATGTTGGATCTACAGATGTAGAACTACTCAGACTTCTTGTTGGAGTTTGTTGCGCTCTAGGTGTGGACTGCGCACCTGCAGATTTCACTGGAGTAGTTTGTGCTGCAATTTGTGTCGCAATTCCATATGTGGAAGGAACTGCACACTGACTTGTATTTTGTGTTTGAACCACTTCTTCCTCCATGTCATCATGCACGATATCATCAACGATTTTAACTGTCATTTCTATGTTTCCATCCCATGCTTCATTTTCAATAAATTGAACATTGCGACTGATTATGACTTTTCCTATAATAGGATCATACAACTTGTATGATTTTGTATCTTCAGAATACCCAACAAATATACATTTCTGTCCTTTTTTATCTACCTTATTTCTCATCTCATTTGGAACATGTGTGTATGCGACACAGTGAAAAAAATTTAAGTGCACAACATTATGCTTCATACATGTCCAAGATTCTTGAGGAACTTTTATTTTCACACTCTTTGTCTGACATTTGTTCATGATCTATACTACAGTTGTTACTTCCTCAACCCAATACACATTTGAAAAATGTTTGGCTGCCAACATATTGCGCTCCATTTCCATGATGGTTTGATCCTTCCTTTCTGCGACACCATTCTGTTGTGGTGTATACCAAGCAGTGAATTGCTTGTAGATGCCATGAACTTTACAAAAGTTCTGAAAATATCTTGAAACATATTCACCACCTCTGTCAGTTCTTAGAACCTTGATGAAATAACCACTTTGCTTCTCCATAAGTGATTTGAACTACTGAAAACAACCAAATGCATCAGATTTGTGTTTTAGAAAATAATTCCATGTTTTTCTTAAGAAATCATCAATGAATGTAAGAAAATAGGTATTTCCTCCTATAGATGGTGTTTGCATTGGTCCACATATATATGAATGTACAATTTCTTGTGGGACTTTTTCTCTGTATGACTTTCCAACTGGAAATGACTCTCTATATTTATTTCCAAAGATGTAACCTTCACATATTCTTTTTGGTTTATCAATCAATCCCAAACCTTTCACCATATCCTTTGTATGTAGCAACTTCAAACCTCCAAAGTTTAAATGTCCAAATAGGAAATGCCATAGCCAAGAATCATCCTACACTTAATATTGGAATGTTTCCTATAGTTCTGCTCCATTGTCTTCTTCCTTATTGGAACTATGTGCACTACCTTTTCCTTCCTTGGAAATGAACGCACTTACTTCTTCACTTTCCACTTTAAATGTAGTGTCAGACTACGCATCTCTTGCTTCACCAAGAACTTGCATTGTTTTTCTTTTCATGGTTGGATTCAATGTCAATAGAAACATTCTATTTATTTTCATGTGAACTCTTGCAATAAGATGGTTTCTTGGATATCTATCCAAAATCACACATTGATTATCTTCCATGTAGATTCTATACCCTTTTTGTAATAGTTGTCCTGTGCTCATCAAATTATGTTTTAGGCCAGAAACATAACATACATCAGGCATAAAAAATTTCCCTCCTTGTTTAGTTAAGATGTTAATACTACCTTTACCCAAGACAATGATTTGGATATCTGTTACAAGTGTAACTTTAGTTTGGACTGACTTATCCAAACTAGAAAACAGTTCTAAATTTCTTGTCATGTGATTATTGCAGCCTGAATCTAGATACCATATGTCACAAGGAATTTATTGAGCAACGTCACATTCAATTGGTGAGGCTATAGGAATTGCCTCAATGTGCTCCATAAACATAGGGGTGCTGGGACTATTTTCATTGGTTGATTGATCTTGACCTTGCTTGTTCTGATTATACTGTCTCTTCCTGCACTCATATGCATAATTTCCATACTTTTTACAGTAATGGCACTGAATCTTTGATTTATCAAATTTCTGACTACTTGGCTGACTGGTATTTTGATTTTGACCTCTACCACTAGTATTTGCAGGACTGATACTGTGTCCACCTCTAGCATAACTCCTTACTTTGCTTCTAGAGTTAGCTCTCCCCCTTCCTCTTCCACGACTTATAGATGACTATGCAGAAAATGCATTTTCTAATGACATATTTGACCTATTCAATCTGTGTTCATGATTAATGAGAGAGGATAGAATCTCATCTAGGATAAACTAACTCAGGTCTTTGTTATCTTCTAAAGTCACAACACGAGTATCAATTTAGGAGGAAGACTCCTAAGTACCTTCTCAACAACATTCTTGTCTTCTATGGTTTCTCCATGAGACTTAATCTGATTTATCAGGCCAATAACATGAGTGTAAAATGAATCTACTGAATCTGAGTCTTTCATTGACAGAGTTTCAAAATATCTTCTAATAATTTGTAGTTTTGAAGTCTTGAATTTGTCCACACCTTGATAAGAAGTTTGTAATATGTCCCATGCTTCTTTGGATTTCTTTGTTGATGCAACTCTTGGGAGTATGCTCTCATGCATGGCTTGATGTATGTAAAACATTTCCTTTCCATCCGTCTTCCTTTGATATTTCAAAGCATCCTTCTTAGCTTGTGTGAGTGCATTGTATGTTTCCTAATCTGTTGGTTCCATATAACCATTTTCAACTATCTCCCATACATATTGACCCCGAAATAAAGCCTTCATGGTCAAGGACCATAACTCATCATTTTTTCCTGTAAAAGTGGGAGGATGCAGATTTGAAGTAGAAGACATGATTTCACTTTACAACAGAGTTGATGCTCTTGAAACTTACTCTAATAAAACTTTCTATGATCAACTTGCTTTGATCAACCTTCTCTAATACCAAATCTCAGATCTAGAACACGTAGACAAAATCTGCGCAACGCAGTTGCAAAGACCGCACAATTAAATTCTTCGTCGTTGAACTCTCAAGATTTACAGCGTAGTTTCCTGACTTCTCTATAGACTATGCACTGTGATGATAACACTTAATAAAATGATTTCTTGACATTTTCCTACTCTCAGCACATAAACCCACATATAATGCAAATTCAAGAACACATAAACTTACTTAAGCTTGTGTAGAAACGCAGAGAAGATATTTTTGAGTGTTTGAACACAACAAAACTTAAAAATACATCAACACACAAATACTTAATATATTACCAACTTGGGCACTGCACGCAGTTACAAAATACAAAACTATGTCGAGCTTCGACTCCAACAACTTCTACATACTTTCATAAAACACAGAACGTGTGCTCTCATACTTCTCCGACTACCTTCATAGCTAATGTTGATTCTAACTATCAACTAACACACTCTCTATCTGCTTTTTCGACCACCTACAAACTCAGATATATAAAAATGAAAACAAAGACTTCATGTAGAAGCGAGTTGACTCAAACAATTAAGACGACAATAAATACGACTTACTCTATTTGATTTACAAAGCTCGAGAAAGATAAAGATTGACTCATTTAATAACGCTCATGCTAACACTCTTCTTTCTATCTCTGACTAAGTAATGTCTACTAAGTAGCATCTCTACTTTCCTATGATAGACAGAATCAACGTAAGCATAAAGCTCATGACTTGAAATTAATATTTCCAACACTATTGCTAAGCAACAATTACACCCAAATAGTGCATACGACTTGTGTAGATACATAATGTTATCAACAATGATGTATATTAATTCAATTGAAACCCTACAACATATTTATCCTTAAGAAATGAATAAATAGTCACATATGAATAAATTTCACCAATTAGATATTGGAACAAGTCCCAAGTCACCATTCGACCAAAAGAAGGAACATGAGTTATTCCTCTTGTGGTGCAAATGGCCATGTAGAGTGCCAACATGGTTTGTCCGAATTAAGTGCGGTCTTAAAGGATGTGTATGGCCAATGGACAAGCCAACACGTTGAGTAAATAGGTGAATCGATCCAAATGACAATTCAAATGCTCAACATTAATAAAAAAAATAAAAATTCCAATTAAGCAACTCCCTACGGAATGAATGCAACTACTTTGTAATGGTTGCAATTGATATCGAATTCAACAAGAAATGAACAGAGGTAAATTCATGGCTGTTGCATTCATAGAGGATGTATGAATAACATAATTTCTGAATAAAAACTCTTAAATATTTCCCTTAAGACTAGGGCTGCTATTTAAATGTAAGAAAGAGCTTAGGTAACACACACAAAGTTTTAATAGAAGTTGATCAGCAATAACTCAAGCAAAACTATTAACATAATCATTGTGAAAATTTAATCATAGAGAATGTTTATGTTTACGCTTTAAACTCGAATGTTTATATTTACCCTTGAAACTCAAATGAAAAAACCAACTAACTTGTTTAACCTTTTTTACTTCCGGAATTAATCAATAAATAGTGAAGCTTACCACTATTTCTTTGTCTCAATTATTTATATGTAAAATAACTTCTACCCGGTTAACATAATATGCGGAAAAGTTCACATATCGTTTTAAAAGAGATTGACTAAACCACGACTTTGGGAATTGTCAAATGCAGAATTCAATTAAGAGAATGTTCCAATAAGAAAATACAAAAGATTCTTACTCTTCAGCGGAATCTGAAAATGCACAATAATTTTGTAAAAACAGACTGCCCTAATGTAGACGATGCTATCGCGACGACCTATAGATTGGACCTCGTGGACGTACGAACGTATGTAACCAATTAAGAAATAGAGCCGGCTGGCTCGCAAATCTCCTCAAGTTTCATAGCCTCTGTGAGCTCTGCCACTATCTCACTCACGCTCGGCCTATAGAACGGTTCAGCTTTAACACATCTAATGGCTACTTTGGCCACACGAGTGATGGATTTCAGGTCGTAATTTCCACTCA
>SNQJ01S0153860.1:0-22691 GCA_010110895.2 Picea sitchensis
CTTCTATTGCTATTGTCTTCTATAATTCGATAGAAGATTACATTGATATAACATTTGAAGAAAAAGGATTATAATAACGTTATTACTAATTCACCCCCCCCCTCTCAGTAATCCAACAGATTATACAAGAATGACTTGGGTTACTTTCCTAAAAAATAAATATGAAGCATTTAATAATTTCAAGGAATTCAAGGCCCTAGCTGAGAATGAAACTGAGATGAAAACCAAGAGTTTAAGGTCAGACAATGGAGGTGAATTCACATCTAATGAGTTTTTGGAATTCTATGAAGAACATGGAATAAATAGGCAATATGCAACAACAAGAATTCCTCAACAAAATGGGGTTGTTGAAAGGAGAAACATACATGTACAAGAAATTTATAGAACAATGATAAATAAAGCAGGTCTATCAAACAGGTTTTAGAGAGAAGCAGTTTATACAGATGTCTATATCCTAAATAGAGGACAAATTAGAACCAACAATGAAAAGACACCCTATGAACTATGGAAAGGGATACCAATATTTGTCAAACACTTCAAGATTTTCAAGAGAAAGTGTTACATCAAACAAGATGATGAGGACTTAGGAAAAATTGACTCCAGATTAGATGAAGGAGTCTTTCCTGGATACTCATCAAAAAAAAAATCCTATAGGTGTTACAATAAAAAGCTGCAGAAGATTGTTGAAAGTATTAATGTTAGAATAGATGAAGAAATCGAGTACACTAAAGAAGAAGAAGATGAACATGAAGAAAATGAGCAATAAAATGAAGAAGATAGAAAAAAGGAAGTAGAAAACCAAGATATACAAACCCCATCAAGGTTTGTACAAAAGAATCACTTAGAAAATTTAATTCTTTGTGACAAAAATACTAGAAATCAGACAAGGAGGAAATTGGAAAACAACTCTGAGCATATGTATCTCTCCCTATTGTCTCAAGTTGATCCAAGATATTTTCATCGAAGTGACTTATAAATAATTTCATTAAATGAGCATAAATTAAAGTGCACCATTAAAGAAGGAAAAAATCAATATTGAAGAGACACAAGCATCAAATCTGAACACAAAAACTTGATAACAGAGTTCATCCCTGGTGGATTACGTCTCTGGGTCCTGCTCTCAAATGGGTAGGCCTTTTTATTAACTCAACAAAACAATTTGGCAAAATACATAAGTATACCTCATTCTGAAATCAAGCTACAAAAGTTTTTCTTAGATCATAAAACAAACATAACCACTGAATTTGTGGCGTCGAATTACCCAAAAATGACTGTCTCCACGCTTCGATCCAACTCTATCATTCCCAGGCCCAAGAGAAACTTTGTCTCAGTTTTCGTGTCCTGCAACCTTCAATAAATGATGATATTGTCTCAAAATTCATGTTGGTTCGTACCCTCACGCGCCTCCCCCATCACTGGGTGGATGAAACTTTTCAATATATTTTTGGGCTTTGTAAACAACAAAATCCGTTTCCCTTCTGGTTGACGGAGCATGTGTTAAGGCGTTGATATAGGGGGAGGTCCCAGGGTTGAGCCCGTGGGCCTCCCCTTTTGGGTGTTTGTTGTAACAATGTATATATTTAAATGGTTGTTCCGCCGAGTTTAGCAGTGGTTCCAGATATGATGGTTGGTCACCAGATTTGGCAAGGTCCCATCGGATTTGGTAGACCCACCAACTCTTTTAATATATGTTTTTTTGAAAATTTGTTCTTAGGTTGTCATTGAGCATTTTCCCACTGTCATGTGGCATCGCATGACTGGGCCACATGGTAGGCAACCATTGGGCCACGCCAACCATTGTACACTCACCCTTCTATGTAAGAATATGGTTTTCCAACTCAGCTGCCAACTCATCCTGCCACATCAACCTTCCGCGTTAGCCGCCACGTCATTGTACGATCTGCCACATGGCTATACAGACTACCACATGGCACAATTTTACTGGTTCATGAATGACCTGGAAATGCCAAATATGAGTGACACATGGCATCTTCTAGTTCTTCCACATCACCATGTTGACATCATGCTGACATCAACATGACACGTGTTGCCTCCTACATGCGCCACGTATGTTATATGGATGTTGACGTCAACAATATGGATGCTGAATCATCCCCCTGTTGACTGGGCTAGGTTAACCAAACTTTGAATGCAGATAGCTTTTGATCCGTAACTCCGTTTGATGAGCCATTGGAAAGCGTGCGATGTGCTCTTCACGATGATGCCATTTTTACTAAGTTTTTAGAACTTTTAATTTTTTCCCTTTCTCTGTCTGTTGAGGCCATTATGAGCTTCCTGAGTTGCTTCTGTGAGTTTTGAGTTGTCCTTAGTATTCTATGGATCCATTTTGGATCACGCCTTCCCACTGAGAGGTTTTTGGACCACTAAAAGATTTCATCAATCAACAGATAAGTGAGGGAAGAGTTCCGTCACCTTCTCCTTCTCAATCCACTTTTCCTTGCTTGGATTTGTTCCCTTTAACCCTACTCGAAGATAATCAACATCACCCCTACGTGAAGTCCTCGTCCTTTAGTCCATGATGATATCTTCCTTTAACTCATCCAAGTACTCAGGAGCAAAATCATCAACTGAAGGTATTGAAACTTCCTCATCCTGATCCATGATCATGGGAGGCTCAAAAAGTTTCAATTTCTCTACATTTACAACTGAGTAAATCTTCATATAAGGTGGAAGATCCAGATGAAAAGCATTGGTACCACTTTTCTCCAAAATAGTGAAGGGTCCATAATGAATAGGCTTGAATTTCTTGCCTTCACCCTTCATTCTCTCCTTGTTGATGTGAAGCCATACCCGGTCTCCAACCTATAACTGATGATCAACCCTATGTTTTTCATGCCGAGATTTATATTGTTCTTGAATTTTCTCCAACTATTCCTTGACTTCCTAGTGTACCTGATGAATCCTCTGGATGAACTTGCAGGATCTGTCCTCATTTATTTCTTCATTTGAATCAACATCTCTCCCATACATCAATTCCAAAGGAACTTTAGGTAGGTAACCAAAACCTGTCTCAAAAGGTGAACATTGAGTGGAGGAATGTAAGGCTTGGTTGTAAGCATGTTGTACACAGGGTATCTATTCATCCCATAACTTGGGATGTTTGTTGTAGTAGCCTCGAAGAAAAAGTACCACTGTTCGGTTTACAACCTCTGTTGGTCCATCGGTTTGTGGATGGAAAGAAGTGCTCCTATTCAATTTGGTGTCCATGATTCTCCACAATCTTGTCCAAAAATCCCTAGGGAATTGAGTATCTCGATCCGATATAATGGATGTGGGCAACCCAAAGTGAACCCAAACATACTGAAAGAAGAGATTAATAGTCTGCTCAACAATGATCTACTTTTTACATGGAATTAAGATACACATTCTTCTTAACCTATCCACTACAACATACAAATAGTCATGACCCCCTTTTTGACATTGGTAAACCCCCTACAAAATCCATGGATATACTTTCCCATGGATGGGATGGAATGGGCAGTGGTGAGTATAGCCCCAGTTTTCTATTAGTGGGCTTACAAGTAGAACACATCACACACCCCTTTACATATTTAGTTACAATTGATTTCATTTGAGGCCAATAAAAAAACCTCTGTATATGAGCCATAGGTTTTCCTACCCAAAAATTCCTAGACACAAGAGAAGTGTGAGCTTCTCATATTACATGGACTCGTTCACTTGTAGGCATACATAGCTTTCCAAGATGGTAGAGTAGTTTTCCCTGTAGACAATAGTTATCTACCTGTGCACCATGGGTTAGCTTCTCATATACTTCTTTAAAATCTTTATCAATGGCATATTGTTCCACAAAACTATCATGAGATAAATAAGTATTCTTCAAAATAATAAAAGCAACAATAGGTGGTCTAGAAAGCATATCAACTACCTTGTTACTTGTAGCCTTTTTATACTTGATTACCAAATGAAATTGTTGTAGGAAACCCATCCATTTGTAATGTCGAGATTGTTGCAGTTTGGTTTGTGCTTGGAGATACTATAAGGGTCGATGATCTGTATGTATGATTGTTTCCTTCCCTGACATGTAGTGTTTCCATTTCTTTACACATTGAACTAATGCATACAACTCTTTATCATATGTAGGATAGTTAACAACAACTTGGTTAAAAGTTTCAGAGTGGTAACAGATAGGCTTATGATATTGCATCAATACTCCACCCATGGCGTATCAGCTGGCATCTGTCTCAATCTCAAAGGAATGTTGAATATTTGGCAATGCTAATACTGGTGTGGTACAAATCTTTTCCTTCAAAGTGTCGAAAGTTTTTTGTTTCTTTCCTCCCCACTGAAAGGTGTTCTTCAGACTGGTTAAGGCATGCAAAGGAGATTCTATAAAGGAGAAGTTTGAAATGAACCTCCTCCAATACTGGACTACACCTAAGAAGCTCCGTATCTCGGTTACACTTTTGGGCTCAGGCCAATTTACAATTACATCAATCTTGGAAGGATCAATTTTTAATTGTCCTCCTCCTACAATATGACATAATTACACAAGTGCAGTGTTACCAAATTCACATTTGGACAGTTTTACATACAACTTTTCCATTTGCAATGTATCCAATACTTTCTTTACATGCCTCACATGTTCATCCCAAGTCTCTCTAAAAATAAGAATGTCATCTAAATATACAATCAAAAAATCATCTAGAAAAGGCATGAATACATCATTCATCACACACATGGATGTGGATTCATTTGAAGACCCATCTTTTTGACAAGTTCTTTAGATATCAACTTTACTTGGGAACCCAAATCAAACAATGTATCTATCTTAATGTGTTTAGATACAACTCTTTTGTGAAATAATTCATTCCTCTTTCTTTCATCATCATGAGATTCATTATTGGAATTTGAACTAGCATGAAGTGAATATTTACCTTGTACTCCAACCGTTGTGATCTTTCCTTCGTCTCCTAAATCAAAACCAAGATCTTGTTGCACTGTAGCAACAATTTTTGTCTTCCCCTTTCCACCGAATTGTTTTGGTCTCTTATCTGGATGTAGTTTCCAACAATGTTCATCATCATGACCAATTTTCTTGCAATGAGTGCAATATGGCTTTCCTCCTTCCCTAGTCACTATGGCGGTCTTCTTGTCCTTCCTTTTAAACTTATTAAATGGCTTAAGTGGGAGATTGGAAGGTTACTTTGTGGGATATTCTTGAACATTCTTTCCCCTTCTCAAGGTGAGTGGCTTGCACACAAACTTCGTCGAGATTGGTGGGGTTAAAAAATAGCAAAGTATGAAAAATATAACTGTGAAGTGTGCCAATATATTTCATTAAAGTTTCATAAGAATCCAAAGGAACATTTAATGCAAGAGATTTCTTCCTAAATTATTCTGTGAAACTTTGTATAGTTTGACCTTTACTTTGTCTTAAAGTTTTCCATTCCATCATTGCTTTATGTAAATAACCCAATGGATAAAATTTCTTCCTTATCACTGATTTAAATTCTGACCACGAGTAAAGAAGATTACCACACTTACTTTTGTCCTGAAGTTTTCTCTCCCACCATACGAGAGCAACACGTTCCAATTGAAGAGAAGCCAATTGCATTTTAATTTTCTCTTCATCAATATGTTGAACACAACAATATACTTCAACCTGTCAGATCCAATTATCTATCGTTTTAGGATTATCATCTCCATTAAGCATAGGTAAAGCAATTTTTACATCAAGCTTTAATAATGGTTTCTTAAAAGAGGCCTTATGGATAAAATGATGAGAATGATGGGAATGATGAGAATGATCAAAGGAAGAAGAAATAGAACTTGATGGCAAAGATGGAGGCTTAGGAGGGTCTCCTCCATCCCCTTGATTTATTGAGGCATCATCATCAACATGTGCTTAATTTTTTTGCCATTTTTGCTTCATCTTCTTCTCATAGTCTCCATACATTCGTTTGACCATTTATAACATGCGATAAAAGACCATATGTAAGTTTTTCCCCTGTTCATCATGCTTGTCCTATTCTACGATTTTCTTCCTTTGGGATGCACGAACAACTTCGGGATTGAAAGTCTTAAGAGTTACTTCTCCTTGATTATGCTTGGACCTAGTAAGCATTTACACTCAACAATTCAAGTCAAAGATGACTGTTGTGATACCAACATGATCCAGGATATTTTCATCGAAGTGACTTATAAAGAATTGCATTAAATGAGCATAAATTAAAGTGCACCATTAAAGAAGGAAAATCTCAATAATGAAGAGACATAAACATCAAATTTGAGCATAGAAACTTGATAACAAAGTTTGTCCCTAGTGGACTACGTCTCCGGGTCCTGCTCTCAAATGGGTAGGCCTTTTTATTAACTCAACAAAAGAATTTGGAAAAATACATAAGTATACCTCATTATGAAATCAAGCTGTAGAAGTTTTACTTAGATCAGAAAACACCATTGAATTTGTGGCGTCGAATTACCCAAAAATGACTGTCTCCATGCTTCAATCTGACTATGGTATTCCCAGGCCCAAGAGAAACTCTGTCTCATTTTTTGTGCCCTGCAACATGCAATAAATGATGAGGCTATCTCGAAATTCATGTCGGTCTGTACCCTCACACGCCTCCCCCAACACTGGGCAGATGAAACTTTTAAATATATTTTCGAGCTTTGTAAACAATGAAATTCGTTGCCCTTGTGGTTGGCGGAGCATGTGTTAAGGCGTTGATATAGGGGGAGATCTCGGGGTTGAGCCCGTGGGCCTCCCCTTTTGGGCATTTGTTGTAACAATGTATATATTTGAATGGTTTTTCCATTGAGTTTAGTAGCGGTTCTAGATATGATGGTTGATCGCCAGATTTGGCAAGGTTCCACTAGATTTGGCGGACCCACAAAGTCTTTTAATATATATATTTTTTGAAAATTTGTTCTCGGGTTGTCATTGGGCATTTTCCCACTTCCACATGGAATCCCATGACTGGGCATGGCAACCAACCATTGGGGCATGTCAACACTGTACAATCACCCTGCCATGTTAGCATACAATCTGCCAACTCATCCCACCACATCATCCTACCACATCATCTGCCACGTTAGTCGCCACATTGCCGTATGGTCTTCCACGTGGCACAATTTTACTGGTCCATGAAATGACCCAGAAATTCCAAATATGAGTGACAAATGGTAGCCTCTGCTGCTGCCATGTCATCATGCTAACATCAGCATGACATGTGTCACCTCCTGCTTGTGCCATGTATGCTATACGAATGATGATGTCATCCGTATTGATGTTGACATCACCAGTATGGATGCTGAATGTTGGCCCTCAAACAAGTTTTGAGGAAACATTGGTCGCATTTGACCATTTTTGGTTCTTCAACACTGAATCAATAGGTTGGTCGAAGATGAAGTGCCCAAGAGGAGTTGATATCGTGGGATCTCACTTGTTTTGTGGGCTTTTTGGGATTTTAGGGTTTATGTAATGAGTATGGGATGTCGGCCCATGGGTTTTACCCATGTTTAGGCCTTTTTGTAAATGTATAAATAGATATCTAAGCAGTGTAAGAAGTAGTGTTAGCTATGTGAAAACACTTTTAATTGTCTTAGTGAAAGATAATGTAAGTTGCTTCGTGCACAAATGTTGTATGTAAGGCTTTGTGCTATCAAGGAGTTGGCTATGTGCCTTGACCTGATTTTGAGGAAGGTGGATCTTGTGCACTGTGTGGAGATCACCTATTCAGTGTGAAGATGAGCTATGTGTATTTGTGCACAAGAGCCAACGAATGTAAGGATATCGAAGACTAATAAAGAAGAAGAAGAATTGGTGGGCATAACCCCACATTCGGGTGAACCACGTATATCTTATGTTGATATGCTTTGTGCGATGTTGTCGATGTTGTTTATATGCTTATTTTCTTAGTGTTGTTGTTATAACATATAATGAATGAATCTGATGTTTTTTCTTAGTGATTAATGACGTGAATGAGTCTTAGATCCGAGTCGATGATATGTGTTAAATGATTGGATGTGTTTAATCTTGATTATTACTGTGCTAATCTATAATAAAGGTTTAACTTGCGATGTGGATAAAGTTCAAGAACTAATGCATGTTATTGGATAAGTGCTCTTTCAAGTGTTGTAATCAAATATCTGTGTCCCATATCGGTTGTAGACACCTGAGTCCTGCAACCCCCCTGCCTCTAGCTCAGGTGAGACTTCATCTACTTCGCAGGTGTTGCCGAAAGGGCCGGTAGTTAGGGTTTTGTTGGTGTGTTGTTGAAGCATTGAACCATAGGTATTCCCTTGTGCCAACAAATGGTTCCGTTTCCGGGACCTAAAAATGTGATTGATGGGAACTGAAGAAAAGAGAAATATCTGTGTGTAGATCTGTTGATGTAGTGCACAACATTCTAGTTGACTTGTGAAGTTCTATGCTAAGAAAGCAACTGGATCTAAAGAAAAGAGGTAAGATTGTTGTGCTCTGATAAAGGTAAGATAAGTGGAAACTTTTTCTTCGAAAGTATGAATCTAGGTATGATTGATAGATTTTTTCCTAATCTGAAAACTAGGGCATAGTTAGAAGAAATAATGGATTTGAGTAAATTTGATGGAGATAGTGAAATATATGTTATTCCTATGCATAGAAAGAATTTTTGGACTAACAAGTGGACGTAGGAACCTAGAAAGATTTTTTACAGATTGTAGGCCCATCACTATGATCCCAGTGCACAGTACATGAAATGTTGGGGATCGTTTAAAAGAAAGAGAGGATTGACACTGTGTTATAATTACAGAAGATTGGGACATCTTGCTAAGGAATGCCTTGGTATAGGTCCTATTTTCCTTTGTTGTAAATATATTGGTCATGAGGTTGAGGATTTCCCTAGAATGATTTCCAAAGTTGAAAAGATGAACATGAGAATAGAAAACTATGAAGAAGGACAAGGGACTAAGGATATGTTAAGAAACCAGAAAGAGTCAGAGACTATGTTATTACAGCTGAAAGAAACAATGAATGATCACAGAGACATCAGTTTACCAAATATCTTAAAAGAGAAACAACGCATAGAAACAAGAATATGAGACTTCTATATAGACTGTAACTTGGATGAAGAAACACAGGTGAATATCATGCCAGAAAATACTTGAGAAATTTTGGGAAAGCCTGCTATGATACCTTCATTGGGAAGGATAGGATTGTTTAAAGGGAAGATGATAACCCTTTGTGGAAGAGTTACTAATATACCTATAATTTCTCATGAAACATCGACCGAAGAATAATTTGAAGTCATTAATTTTGTTGAGAACAATGCCCCTTTTGCACTTTTGTTAGGAAAGACTTGGATTGAAAAGGATCAGATTTGAAGGAAAGTAGTGGAGGAAGCTACAGAACAGAAAAAACAAGAATTAATGGACTCCATAGCTAGAAAGATAGAGCGACTAATAGAAGAACAAGAGGATAATTCAAAGCAACAAATGGAAAGAGAAGTAGTTGTCGATGTTGAAAGAACACATGAAGGTTTGAAGGACCTATCCATGCAAGAAAGAAATGTACGTAACCTAGAGTTAATAAGGGAATAAGTACTACCTTTGCACCCTTTGGATGAACATCAACAATGCGAAGCTACTAGGTTAAGAGAAAGTAAGAATAAGAATGGAAAGAGGAACATAGAGACTCAGATCACAAGAAAGAAGGAAAGAAAGCTCAGTAAGAAGAAAGAAAAGTTAGAAAAACTATGGGAAGCTATATAAAAGACTTCGCAGGAGATAGATCTGCAGAAGTTGAACCTCACCGGAATATAAGAACAACGTAGAATGGTACTTTTCCATGGTGAAGAAATATGACTGTTGGAGGCATCTCGACCCTTAGAACGATGCTCCAGAATGTCTAGAAACACATTTATTAATGGAAATATCGTCATTGAACCGTTGAGACCACGCCATAATGGATGGATGTGCATTGATGGATGTATTCCTACCCATTGGAGGGATCCGTTATGACACTTCCCTATTTAACTCGTCGGACGTTGTGCTGGGACCACTTTTTGAAAACTGAGAGATCCAAGCTAATAGAGAATTGACTGCATACCACACTGTGCTGTGTAGACCTTGCCATTCATTTGATTAAATTGCTTGTCCATTCTCCAACCCGATTTATTTTATTACAAAGTGTGAATGTCGAGCGAGCGTAGTGCACTAGAGAAGTCTATGGAGGAGATCCTTGTAGACCTCATGACTGACAAAGTCATGTCTGTAGGAATACAATCATCGTCAAATGGTGGATTGCAAGTATCCCCATCGACTGGACGACGTTCCAGCCACACTATTTAGAAGCGAAGAAAACACTGCGATGATCTGGCTAACATGAAGCAGATCCCGTCGGTCTTGCTAGAATACATCCCGCCTTTGACTGGCATGGTTATCCACGATAGTGTCCCATATGATTTTGAATACACGTTGATCATTGTGTACCTCCCAAAGGGGATACACGCAGTTGGACCCCAGTTGGGACTGATCCCATCTCTCAAGATCAATGACTTCAACCTCAAAGACAGGAAGAACTATGCGATGCTCGTGCCACATAGGTGTTTGATGAAGGCGACTGGGAAGAAGCCCAAGATAGTTCCCCATTCATGGATTAAGGAGCTCGCATGATCCATGATCTTGAACATGATGAAGATCCTCCACTTCGACCGACATCAAGAGGTTAACGCTTCCGTTAAACTCCTCCTGTCGTGCTATCATGGAGGTTATCTTTGGTTACATAGGCGCATCATTGTGGATCCAAAACTGATCCACCTAATCACTGAATTGAGCATGCAAGGACCATACCCTCACCATTTCTACCTAGGGAATATGTTAGATCACTCCTTTGCCCAACGTATAAAAGAAGGCTATGGCAAAGTAGAGAAGGGGAAGCAAGGCTACAAGGTAGCCTCCATCTAGGATGGCATAGTACACCTTTCTTACCAACTGATCCCTGGAAAGCTCATCAGAAAGAACCGACCAACACAAGTCATAGGGTTCATAGTGGACCTTGCAGGGAAATGTGTAGAAGGAATGCAGATGAATTGGGCGAGTTTCCTCATCAATGAGCTCGAAAAGGACTACTGTGAAGAGAAAGATCAAGGTTATGAGTTTCACTTTAGTTGGCTATTGGTACTACTAGCATTTGTTGCTTGTAAAATATCGGAAGGAGTAGCCTTCCCAGAAGTTGAGCCATCAAAATCGTTGGCCGCAAGGTTCTCCACCTTGTGGTACACAAGTGATATGGCGAAGAAGTGGAAATCGAATGTGGTGTTCCATGATTACTACCTACAACTGAAGCGTGCCATTGAATCATTCCCATAGATGAATCTGAATACTTTGCATCAATACAGGCTATCAGTGAAGTTCTGCACAGACCGAAACTTCACCTACATCACTACGTGCAGGGATGAAAGTAAGGAGGAGCTGTAGTCTTACTATAAGTTAGCCGAGGAAGACATGGAAGAGATCATTAAGGAATGGCTAGCATAATTCCTTGTACTAGTAGAAGATGCCAAACTCTCTGACCCCGACATCATTGGAAGTCCTTTAGTCACCCGGACTGAGTATGATGGACAGAGCAACGCAAAGAAAAAGAAGAAAAAGGAAAAGGAGGAAGTACAAAACATAGACAATGATGATAAGGACAACGCCTCAAAAGAGAGTAGGCTCGATTCACCTACAGGAGGAGGAGGAGATGAAGTGAACCAAGAGGAAGGAGTGGAAGAAGGAGTCAAGCAAGAAAAAGGTGAAGTAACACCACCAGAGGATCCCATTACAAAGGCAGAGACATCGAAGAAGAGGAAGGTTTCTCCGCAGAAACTCTTAGCACAGAAGAAGACTTGAGCCAACAAGCCTCAGTCAAAGAATGTGCTCATAGTAGAAAATGTATATCTCATCATCACAACCGTAGAAGATGATTCAGAAGATATCCTATAGAGACATGAAGCAAAGAAAGAAACATTGTATGACATAATAGAGAAGGAGCTCAAGTATATACATCAAGCCATCCATTCGAGTCGTGCAGTGCCTACTGTTCCATTTTTAGCAGAAAGTGCATAATTGGGGGATGATCCCACCCAATTACGAAGGTTAGCAGATTCAACAGAGGCTCGACTTTGTTGAGCCCAAGAAGAAAAGGAGTAGGCAACAGAGGCCTTGAAGAAAGAAAAGGAGGAGGTCCTAGAGAAACTTTGAGCTGCACAGAAAGAGAAAGATGAACTTAGGGTGATGTTCGAGGAGGACAAAAAGAAAATCGAAAAAGAGAAAGATCAGCTTCTCGCAGAGCAGATTGGGGTTAAAGAAGAAGTAACTAAAGAAATTGTCTCTGTGCCGAGCTTGGCACAGGAGGAAGAAGATTCAGCCGAGATACAAGTTGGGAAGCTCGCTGAGGCCATTCAACAGCTTCAAGAAAGAGTAATGGAGCTAGAAATCCAAGCAGTTCCGAGTAATCCACAAGAAGTGCGCGATCAGAGGGAAGAAGCTGCCAGGAACATAGTATAAATAATTAGGGCATTGTCCTCAGAGTGTAAACAATTAAGTGATCGAAGTGTGCAGACCTATGAGCACCTTGTAGAAGATCCAGAGCTGAGGGAATTGGAGGCATAGCTCCAGGAGGCGAAGCAATAGGTGTCCATCATACAAAGACATATGAAGCTGCTTAGTGCCATCGAGAAGATGAAGAGGTCTCAGGAGCAACGCACTATCCAACAACAGGTTATTGCTATCCAAAGCAAGGTTATGGAAGTGACGTAGAGACTCCAACCCGTGTAGGATGAAGCCTGTACACTTTTTGAAGAGATTGAAGGAGAAGGCTCACAACTGGACCAAGTAGTTACAGTAGTGGAACAATTCCTAGAAGGACTTGTCACCGAGAAAGTAATTCAGGAGTTCGTTGAGGAGGAGGCTCTGGAGAAGCAGCAAGTCGAGACAACTCGAGGCCTTCGAAGCATTGTTGCCCAGATCTTTGTGACTCAGGATGAGTCACATGTGAGCGTTAGGGGCGTGTAGGCCCTCGGCCAAGTTTTGAGGAAACATTGCTTGTGTTTGACCATTTTTGGTACTTTGACAGGTTGGTCGAAGATGGAGTGCCCAGGCGGAGCTGAGATCATGGGATCTCACTCGTTTTGTAGGCTTTTTGGATTTTAGGGTTTATGTAACAGGTATGGGATGTTGGCCCATGGGTTTTACACATGTTTAGGCCTTTTTGTAAATGAATAAATAGATAAATAAGCGATGTAATAAGTAGTTTTAGCTATGTGCAAAGACTTGTAATTGGCTTAGTGCAAGAGAATGTAAGTTTCTTCGTGCACAGACATTGTATGTAAGATTTGTGCTATCAAGGAGTTGACTCTGTGCCTTGACCTAATTTTGAAGAAGGTGGATCTTGTACACTATGTGCCAATCACCTGTCCAGTGCGAAGCTGAGCTCTATGGCTTTGTGCACAAGAGACGACGAATGTAAGGAGATCGAATACTAATAAAGAAGAAGAAGAGTTAGTGGACGTAGCCCCACACTGGGGTGAACCATGTATATCCTATGTTGATGTGATTTATGCGATGTTGTTGATGTTGTTTATATGCTTATTTGCTTAGTGTTGTTGTTATAACATATAATGAATGCATCTGATGTTGTTTCTTAGTGCTTAATGATGTGAATGAGTGCTAGATCTGAGCCAATGCTATGTGATAAATGATTGGATATGTTTAATCTTGATTACTACTGCACTAATCTGTAATAAATATTTAACCCGTGATGTGGATAAATTTAAAGAACTAATGCATGTTATTGGCCAAGTTCTCTGTCAAGCGTTGTAATCACAGATCTATGTCCCAGCTCGGTTGTAGACGCCTGAGTCCTGCAACCCCCCCCTACCTGTACCTCAGGTGAGACTTCATCTGCTTCATAGGTTTTGTCAAAGGGGCTAGTAGTTAGGGTTTTGTTGGTGTTCTTTTGAATTTTTGAACCCTGGTTCTGCCTCTGTGCCAACATTGACTCACCCCCCTGCTAATTGGGCTAGGTTGACCAAAATTTGACCTCGAATATATTTCGATCCGTAACTCCATTTGATGATTCGTTTGCGTTGTTGGAAAGCTTGCAACACACTCTTCTCGATGATGTCATTTTTACTAAGTTTTGAGAACTTTGAATTTATTCCCTTTCTCTATTTGCTGAGTCCATTCTGAGCTTCTTGAGTTGCTTCTGTGAGTTATGAGTTATCCTTAGTCTTCTATGGATCCTTTTTGGATCACAAGTAGAACCTAAATTATTTATAGAAGCTCTGAATGATCATCACTAGGTGAATGATATGGAGGAAGAGTTAAATCAGATTGAGAATAATGAGACCAGGGAGCTTGTCCCTAGACACAAGGATAAAAATGTGATCGAAAAGAAATGGGTATTCAAGAACAAATTGATTAATGAAGATGGAAAAGTAGCAAGAAATAAAGAAGTATTAGTTTGTAAAGGGTATGCTCAAGTAGAAGGCATTGATTTTGAAGAAACATTTGAAACTGTTGCAAGGTTAGAATTCATTCTGATGTTTTTGGCATTTGCAAGCTTTAATAATTTTAGAGTATATCAAATGGATGTCAAGTCATCATTCTTGAATGGAGATTTAAAGGAATAAGTGTACATAGAACAACCTGAAGGGTTCCTATTCAAAAAATGAAGTCTTTGTTTGCAGATTGAATAAAACATTATATGGCCTAAAGCAAGATCCCAAAGCATGGTACTCAAGACTTGACAAGTACTTGCAACATGAAGGATTCAAAAGGGGAACAACATACAACAATCTCTACATCAGAATAGATAATACATAAATAATGATCATTGTAGTATATGTAGATGATATTATTTTTGGAAGTAATGATGACAACATAAGGCAAAAGTTTGTAGAAGAAATGCAAAAGGAATTTGAGATGTCCATGCTTGGAGAACTGTCATTCTTTTTGGGATTACAGATTACTCAAACCAACAAAGGAGTATTCATTGCTCAGACCAAATAAATCAAATAGATGTTGAAGAGGTTTGAGATGGAAGACTGTAAAATTGCCAACAAACCCATGGTCACTGGATGTAAGCTCAACAAAGAAGAAAAAACTAAGGAAATTGATCAATCATTGTACAATTCAATGACAGGTAGTCTACTTTATGTGACAAATTCAAAGACAAACATAATGCAAACAATGGGGCTAGTTGGAAGATTTCAAGTTCACCCAAGGAAACACATGTACATGCTGTCAAATCAATATTTAGATATTTAAAGGGTACTTTGGACTTTGTAATATGGTATCCAAAAGAAGAATATTGTTGGTTGTGGAGCCTGATTGTCTTCCTGATTTATATGAATGTATTCCTATCCCCCTTTCGTTGGGGTTTCGGGGGCTATGCCTTGAATGAAGGGGGTCTGGGGGGGTCCTACCCCCCAGTTGGGGGGCATGGGAGCTAGCAGGATCCCATCTGGGGTTTCGGGGCCAGAGCCCTCCGAGAAAAAGTTTTGGGAAAATTTTCTTGTAAAATATTGTAATTTCGTATTCAATCAATACCGTTCATTATAAGGTCGTAGATTTGACGGTAGAAGTTATGTTAGGGTTTTCACCCAAAAAGGAAACGCGTTTTGTATGAAGGCATTGTATTGTAGTTGAGCGTGATAGTGAATATTGTATTATGAGAGAGGAGACTGTGAGATAAATAAGAGTAAGTTTGATCTAGATGGATTTCGGTGGCCTCCCACCTATTCCAACTGGCTCATTTTGGCAGTTTTCTAGTTTGGCAGTTTTTTCCCTAGTTTTCTGGTCCCCGACTTGTGGGGCCATTTTGAGGCCCTAAACAACTTTTTTTAGGGCTTTCCACAATCAAAATGGCCTTTTATATATAGAAGCAAAATGTGTAGTGCTCGGATAGACCTTTCCAATGGGCTATCGTGTGCCTAAAACGAAGATCGTATGCAAAGGTTACAACCTTGGGAAGTTGATGTACTAACTTACCCAAACAGGGTCCACATGACTTTTGGCGCTTCATCTCCTAGGGTTAGTTTTTTTGGATGTCTAGGGTTTTTTACATTCCTATTTATTGTAAAAATGCCTTTAGAGACTCATTGTAAGTATATTCTTGTGAATGAGTGCAACCGTCCCATCTGTTCTCAGAGATAAGCCCCCGCCATTCTAGCAAGCTTGTTTCCGCTGCATTTTACAGTTTCAGCTTATTTCCTTATTGAATAAAAACCAATTTTACTCTATATTTGTTATTTTGTGTTAAGAATATTTTGATAATAATCTATATTCATTTCATTTTACAAATATATTAGGGATCATTGGTATCAAAGTGGTCTACTCCTTGTCATTCTTAATGCATGTCCCCAACGAGGTCAGGGTACAAAGAATTAGGTCTCGAGCTTGTTTCTCTTGAGGAAAAAAACTCTCACACGCCCAAAAAACCTCTCATGGTAGAAGAAAAGAAATACGATGGGACAAGAGATCCCTTCAAATTTTTTCTCGAGCAAGCCCTCACACAACAGAGGAACGAGATGATGGATAGTTTTGCGCAAATCCTTTGGCGACTACCAACATGCAACACATCTTCCTCAAACGGAGGCACCGCCCCCTTAAAGGGACAAATCAACTTTTATATTCCTATTTTTGAAGGTCAGATAGATGTAGATGTGGTAGACAAATGGTTAAATCTGCTAGAAGGGTATTTCTCTATCCATAACTTATCGAATAGAGCAAATATTATTTTTTCACTCGTTAAATCCATCCCCCATGTCAAATATTGGTGGGAAACTTTCTATGAGCAAAAGGAAATAGAGGAGCCCTAATTATTTATAGTCGCAGTCACCTGGTATTCCTTCAGGGATTCTATTAAGGAACAATACTACCCTGTTGGAAGTTACGACAACCTGTACAAAAAATGGACCACATTGTGGCACGAAAGAGACCAAGCGATGCCCGAGTTCACAAATATCTTCCATACCTTGCACACCAAGATGGGTATCAAAGATTTTAGTGACATCTAGTGCTCAAGTATTGCGAAAGTATGCATAGATAAATCTAGGATGAAATGGGGTTTCTGGAGATCTCATCCTTGGGCATGGCCTACCGATATGCCATCAAAATCGAGCAAAAGCTCAAGAAAAAGATGAGACAATTTGGGCCTGGGAGCCCCTGACAAAAAAATCCAGGAAAGGGAGACCCCAACCGACATAAAAAAGGACAGAGCAAAGAAAGACAACCTCAGAACAACCAGTCCAAGCCGCAAGCAAAGAAGGATGCCGAAAAGACAAATAAATATACTGAGAAGTGGTGCGACTTCCATAAGAGCCCCTCGTTATCACATTAAGGTGCCTTGGGTCTTGAGCCTTTAGTTTTAATTTTTTCCTAAGCCCTTAGATTTTAATTTTTGATTTATCCCCTTAAAAGTGTGTTTGTTTAGGTTCCCTTTATAAATAAAGGCTTAAGTCATGACTTATGTTTTTATCCTCACACAAACCTTTGACTCATGACCATTTTTCATGAATTATCTTTTGATTCCCTTCATGAATTGACACTAGGTTCGACTCACTCCACAATCAACTTGACTTGACATGCCACCTTCCTCACTCATGCCCTCGTAACCTTGCCTCTCTTTCCCCTTTGTCCTTTTCTTACTGGTCAAATCATTTTTTGAAAGGGAGCACTGCAATTGATCAGGAGTTTCCGTAGTGCACTCCCTGTCCATCATTTTTTACCATGATTTGTGGTTATGGAGCTGATGTCATATCTTCCTTGTTTTCAATGCCATGGGTGGTTAAAATATTCTTTCGAGGTTTCATATTTATGAGCTATGCTAACGGTTTTTCAAATTGGAAAAAATCAAACTGTTGCGCTGCACAAACTACCAGTTCCGACTAGTTGGCAGTAGCTCTACCAGATCTGATGCTGAGGTGGATTCAGAGGCCGAGTTACTAATGATATTTTCCTGAGATTTTGCTGAAGCTTCGAGTTATCTTTATTCTCTAGTTATTTCGTGTTCTTTCCCCCTCTACATATCAATTTGAAGGAGATATCGTGCTATCAGGTCTGCATAGCTGGAGGATATCTTTCCCTCACACCATCCTATCAATTTTACCTCCATTCAAACCTACAGATCCCACCACCTATTTATTGGTTTTGATACATCTGCCCGCCATTGCTACTGAGCTCTCAATGTCCAATCAAGTCTTATCTTTTGCCTGTGCAGTGTGCTACCTAGAGATGCTACTCAAACAACACTATTTTTTTCCCCTGCCTCCTCTGTCAGTTGAGTCAGGCTGTTTCGACCTAGTTTTCAAAGATCATCATAGGGTAGCCCTTCATCATATGTTTTTCCTCAGTGTTCATATCTTCACACAATCAAGGGAGGGATTTTCACAGCCAATATTTCCTAAGATAGAAACCAATCTGAATTAAGGAAAATTCTTGTAAAGGGGCATCCATTCTTCACTTGAGGTCTGACTCTTTGATCCTCATGGTTATCATCTCTCCATAGCCCTAAATATTATTATCATAAACTATGGAGAATCCTTAGAAGAAGAAGTCACACAAGGGAGGTAATGTGGTTATAACTGAGCCTATATACATGCATCTATTTGAGGAAGAGCCCATGGATAGAGAATTTTTTTAAAGGGTGGGATGCCTCACTTTTTGCCAAAATATGCAAAGAGGTCATCCTGAGGTGTCAAGACAATTTTCCTTACACTTCGATGGCCTGAAGAACAAATTAGGGTACCTATAATATGAGGTGTCTGAGACCTCTATTTCAGCTACTATAGGGATCCCCATCGCTAGTGAGAGTTGGTTTAAATCCATGGCCTTAGATGCAACCTATGCCAAAGATTTCCTTAAGCCTGAATATTAAGCTGACAATCTTTCCAAAGGGATGCCAAGAAATCATCTGGTTGGGGAATTTCATAAAATTTTGAGGATCATTCAGAGGTACTTTACATGTGAAGGGAGGTTCAATACACTATACCAGTACCATATAAGGCTTCTACTGCATTTTACTGGCAAAATTGAAATGAACATTCCATTCTATTTACTAAGGAGCATAGGCAAGATGTCAAACAGGGTTCAATCCAAGTCAAAGGTTGTGGATACCAACATCTTTCATTCTGGGTTGATTAGAATGATGGTTTCTGAAGAGTTGAGTAAGAAGGATATCTCATGGGAACATTAAATTATTGTTTCCCACATGAAGTTGGACATAGCAGATACTCCTCAGTCGTAGATAGCAAGCCCTTTGCCATCCACCAGTGCTGCTCAAATAGGCACTAGCAATAAAAGAAAGAGTAGAGCTCCTATTCAATATTAAGAGGCCATCAAGGAGGTTGCAAGAACTAAGGAGGAGGCCTATCATTCTCCACAGAGAGACCTTTCACCGCCTCTTGCACCAAAGTTAGAAGATGTCCCTTCCTCTACTAAGAATACAACAAAGAAAGGGAAGAAGCTACACTTCTCCTCATCTCCTTCAACAATCAGCACCAAGGTCAGAAGGCCTTTCACAAGGTCATCAACTCTTAAAGAGGCTATTGAAAAACAAGTCCTATCAAAGGTCTCCACTCTAAATAAGAAGAAATATAAGGGCAAAGGAATTGAGAAGCCTGTTGAGATAGAAGAATTAATTCTTATGCAGTAGGAAAAGGAAGCCATTAAGAAGCCTGTTGAGATAGAAGAAGTAATTCTGGTGCAGCAGGAAAATGAAGCCATTAAAAATCCTGCTGAGACTGCTCACATCACTACTCCACCTAGCAGCCAACTGTTCAAAATATTAATCACGAAACTCAGGGATGCTAGGAAGGAGGTGGCTCATTTGAAAGAAGAAGCCATGTCTGATAGGGTTAAGATGAAAGAACTCATGAATGGCTACAACCACACTCTTTCTCTAGCAAGATTTGCAGCAAGAAGAGCCCAGCCTCTTCATAGGAAGCTTAAGAACCTCTATAGGTAAAATAGAGATTTTCAATCTCAGAACATAAATCTCAAAGCCGAACTACAACTATTTCAAGATGAAATGGCTCAAAGGAATTTGAATGTATTGGTTGAAGCTGCTATTCAGAAGGAGAAACCAACAACCAAAGAGAGTGCAGTTCTAGTGAAGAAGACTGTTACTGCTAAAGGGAAGCATATTATTGTGCCAAAGGGAAATACTCCTTCTACAAGAAGGAGTGTCAGACTAATGAAGTAACTGGTGAAAGGTGAGCTCCATTTTTTAATATGGCCCCCTTTTTGCAAAGATAAGTAATTGATGAAATACTACATCTGCCACCTATACAGGCTATACATGCTTTTAATGATTAATGTTCATATTTTTTTTTTTGCAAAGAATTTATCTCTTAAATAGTAGTTGCACAAAAATACAGTAGCACATACATTCTGTAGTGCTATGACACTACAAAATTGTCTAGTTTTCATGTTATAACAATCTGCTATCCACGACGCTGCTAACTACCCAAAAGGTGCTACCAAATTTGTCAACATTGAAGTGACGTAGCTGCGAATTATGATGGAGCTACCCAATTGCACTCTGATATACAGGAGGGCACTACTAAAATTATAGCATAGAGTGATACACAGGAGGATGCTACCAAAAGTTTAACAAAGACACATAGGAAGGCCCTATCGAAATTTTGACAGAGGATGAATTTTGCACAGAAGACACACATGCTCAACGCTACTCATTCAACTTACCTATTTTTGAATTTGTGCTACATAATCACTGGAAATTTGGTAAAGGTTCTACAAAGGATCGCTACTCATAGAGCTACCAAATGATTCTACAAACAGATACCAAGAATCAAGGAGAGTCAAGTTAGCATCTTTATGAATAACTGATGATGTGGAGAATTGTAGAGACAACAACTGGCAGCATGATGACAGTTACATTCCCCCTAAAGGACACTTGGTAGGAAAGGAGTTTCACATCAAAGGAAGAGAAATTCAATTCAAAGAGTGGTTGGATCAGTGACCAACATTTTCCCCTTTTATAGCATAGTTGTTAGTTTAAGTTGTTAGATGAAATAACTTCTTGGATATTTTCATGGGAAGAAGGCCAACTCGCACCTCCAGTTGTTGCCTACCCTTTTGTTATAAATAGATAGTCTAAATGCTTTAGAAGGTTTGGATGGTTGAGCTAGGCTCCCTTATGTTGTAATACTTTGATGAAGTTACTGTGAACTGGTTGTGTACTTGATTTGAGATATCTTGGTTAATAGAAATCAACTTTCTTATTCCAACTTATTTGCCTCCGATGCTGAAGTATTCATGCTTGAATGATTCACATGGATTTTTGTAGTGATATTATGATGAATGTTTGATTATAATATTATTATGATGTTTCTTTAGTGTCCTTAAACTTTGAACTCAAGAAAATCTTGTGTTAGAGTTTTTCTTCATTAGATTGCTTGCAGACCTGATGTTTATAGAAACCTCTACATTCTTCTCACTAAAGTCTTCCCTCTGTTCACATTTACTCCAACTCAATGATTCAATTCAGTCAATACCTCGATTGCTTGTGCATTCTAGCCTATATTTCTAAGTTAGAACACTAGTGCTAACACCCCTGACATAACACTGTTGATTTCTGCTCGAAGCAATTGCTAGTGGCTAAGGTGAAAGCCTCTGAATCAGACACGGGTTTTGACTCTGAGTCAGAACCAGAAAGGAGGAGACATATCATAGATGTAGAATGCAGTTCTACCATTGCTACCACCAAGATCCAACCTAGTGAACGAGATGAGCCAGAGGAAGGCGATCACCTTTTTCATTCATAGATGTGGGTGAAGGGTACCCCGCTGCACTTCATTGTTGATAACGGTAGCCAAAAGAACCTTATATCAGCAGAGGTTTTCAAGTGACTCGCCCTTCCGACAATGCCGCACCCGCAACCCTACACCATCAGATGGCTCCATGAAGGAAGCAATATCCACGTTATCCAACAATGTCGCATGTCATATGAAATCAAGCCCTTCAAAGAAGAGGTATTGTGTGATGTTTCCCCTCTCGAAGTTTGTAATGTTCTTTTGGGCCAACCATATTTAAGGAAATGTCATGTCATATATGAGTCTAGGTCTCGCAGTGTTATTATTACTTTGAACAAGAAATTGTACAGGATACCCAAGACAATCCCACCCAGTGCTATTTCCTTAATCTCTTCCAAGAAATGCAGAAAGGTCATCTCGTAGATAAGGAAGTTTTTCTTCTTTGTGGTTTTCTCTTAGAATGAGAAAAAGATTGCAACCAAATCCAGGGTCTTCGCAGCCGACCTCTCCACACAGCAGAAGCAAGTGGATAAGGTCATGGAAGAGTACTTGTTATCCACATTTTTGGTTATCGAGATGATAATATGATTATGTCATGATGATAGAAGATCAAACTCTTTATTAAGAACATTTTCCAGAAGAAGGTTACACTTGTCATTTTCTCAANGAACCAGAAAGGAGGAGACATATCATAGATGTAGAATGCAGTTCTACCATTGCTACCACCAAGATCCAACCTAGTGAACGAGATGAGCCAGAGGAAGGCGATCACCTTTTTCATTCATAGATGTGGGTGAAGGGTACCCCGCTACACTTTATTGTTGATAACGGTAGTCAAAAGAACCTTATATCAGCAGAGGTTTTCAAGTGACTCGCCCTTCCGACAATGCCGCACCTGTTGGACAC